>JAOTQH010035829.1:0-17849 GCA_025631255.1 Cornus kousa | reverse complement strand
CGAAGAACCAAATTTTATTAAACATAATCAAAGATTCAAAAACAAGGCCCAAGAGCCCAAAACACAAGTTTTTTTTTTTTTTTTTTTTTTCCCGAACAGTTAAACAAATTGTATTTATATGTATAGAATTTACAGGAGGCCTAAGGAGGCCCAAGCTAGCCTAACTACAGGCTAGAAAAAAGGAGAACCGAACAAGCAGAAAAGCCCAGCAAAAAAACAAGAAGCCCACAGGCCTAGCCGACACATAGCCCAATCGCCCAAACAGCGATAAAGTTTGAAATTCAGACCAACATTATACAAAAACAATGGAGAGAGAGAGGGGGATTTACTGGAGAGAATTGGGGAGTGGTGGTTAATGGTCGAGAGCAGCCATTGGGTTTTCAATGGAGGTTGGTTCGCATGGTGATTTGTTAGAGAGAGTGGAATTCTTTTTTCTTTTTCTTTTTCTTTTTCTTTTTTTTTTTAGATGGATTCTATTAGGTTAAGCTAGCGAAAAACACCCCCATGGTATGCAGGTAGAGTGTATAACTCTTATACGTTTTCAAAAATCCCTAATATTTAATTTTTTAGCAAACAAAGATCTAAATGCTGAAAAGACTACAGTTTCCCTCTATAACTGAATAAAAAAGGAGTAAAATAAATAGGATAATACTTGCTTACTCACCGAAAAATAGGGAATCTCTACTGACTCAATAGGTGACATAATAAAATTACGACAAATGTTTCAAATTTTATAAAATATAACAAAAATTGAAATAGAACGTATTTGATCCACTTTAATTGGGTTAACCACTGCATCTTTCTATACACACACGTGCACATACATATGTACAAAATTATCTTTTAAAGTAAAATGAAATTGGAATTTAATTTTCCTAAAACAATACCTTCCAAAAACAAGTTTTTATTATTTGAAATTGAAAGATCAAAATTTGGGTTCCACCATAGGTGTACAAATATAAATACATATTTTATATATATAAACAAACAAAAATCAAAATCATGTTATTAAAATTCCCATTCACCTTCCCTCCAAAGTAATCCTCATTCTCACTGCAACAATCGTAAGTTAAAGGTACAAGAGAAGGGCAATAAAAAAAAAAAAAATTTTTTTTTTCCTTTTTAAGCACAAACCGGAAGGATTTTTTTATTCTAGCAATGGTTCTTCATATCAATAGCATATTCTCCACTTTGAGAAGGTAGAGAGCAAACCCCTCAAAACACTATTTCTAGATCTCAATTCTTTTTCCTTTTTTCTTTTTTGTAATGTCCAGACACATATTATGATATTTATAAGAATAGTAGTCAAGGATGTATACTATGTATAAGATCAATATACAGTGTCCATCTTTGATTTGTATAAGATCAAATGGTGTACTATTGAACAATGGCACCAATAGAAAATTTTGTTATATCACATCAGAGATGAGGTAGAAGATAAGTTAATCCAATTAAAATGGGTCAAACCAGTCTGATTCTATTTTTGTTATATTTATATTTAAAAAATTTTAGGACACTTGTCATAATTTTATTATGCCACATACCTAGTCGATAGAGATTGCCTACCCACCGGTGACTAGGCAAGTATTGTCTAAATAAATAATTAAATGTAAAATAATTAAAGTATCCCTCTATAGGAGAATAAAAAAGGGTAAGTAAATAATTAATTATGAAATGACTAAAGTGTCCCTCTTTTTTTCTTCTTCTTGTATATAAATGACAGTATTAAAAAAAAATAAAAAATTTAAAAATTTAAAAAATAAAAAATAAAAAAGTACACCCTACAAGAACTTGCTAATTCCCCACACAAAGGAATCAAATAACTGAGTAGTTACTATGTAGGATCAACATTTTTTTTTTTTTTTTGATAAGTACTGCAGGATCAACATTTTATACCTAACAAACATTGAAGGACCGATCAGTACTATATTGAACCAACAATCTGGGATGCAAAGAGCCACAGGTGGATTTATGGCCTACCCTTCTTCATAAGCCAATCACTCTCCCCGAAATTTTCTTTGGAAGAAACTGCTTCTACCTACTTTAGGCTCGGCATCCTTACCTGAAACAAAATTCTCATAGATTATGCATATTTTCATGCACATATTCATCATTCAGCACAGTATCATTGCGAAACAAGTATAAAGCTTATGCAAAATGAGAACCGAAAACGTGAATCATGTCGTTTCTCGAGTCATGACAATGCACTCCTAGATGGAAAAGCCTATCATCGAACGTAAAGAGAAACTTTTAGGTGACACCAAGGAATACAGTGACATGAATTTATGTTTAAATCTTTTGACTTCCCTTAACTGTAACTAGAAAGCACTCACACTTCAAATCTTTTTACCAAAGAACAAATACATTATTGGTTATTACATCTTCTTACCAGCTATATTTTCACTTAATCAGATTTCCACTATTAGAATTGGCACTCTTATGCTACTATGCAGACATTCTTCGACGAAAAATATGGTAGTTGAGAAATTTAGTTGAGAAAACAGATTTCCACTATTAGAATTGCCTTTGAATATATGTACGTGTATTTGTGCACGTGGGTGCGTTCCATTGTTTGTGTTGGTGTCTCTGTCATTTATTTTACATCATATGTCAATTTCAATAGGTAGAAAAGAAAAATTCCAAAGCAGAGTTTCTAAAGTACTCTGTCTTTTTAAAAACTCTCACATAACAAAGAAATGAAAGATAAATTTTTAAGCCCCTGCTCGGCGGTGGACAACCCTATTTTAATTTACATGAAGCAAAGCCTCCAATTTGGCATTAGAGGTGTGCCTCAGTGTGCCTACTCAGACGAGTGGCAGAGCTAAGCCTTTAGGGCTTCATTTGAAAGCACCCTCCTTGAACCTCACCAATAAACGTAAAACTCAGTCACCTTTCAAACTTTGGTAAAGAAATGCAACCAATTTCTAATTTAATATCTAGAACACCTTTCCGTCACATTAATGTAAAGATATATTTACGCATTCTATTTTTATCATTTAATAACCACTGACAATGCTTAATTTCACAAGTAAAACAAATATTCAATTAATCAAGATAACTTGAAGAATGTTTGTCCAAGTTAAATTTCCACGTTCAAGCTGCATGAAAAATGTGCTGCAGCATAACATACCTAGTGGCAATATCCCGGATCACCCTTGGCACCAAAACAGGAGTCTTCTTGTTGTTTTTGTACAAAAAACTTCGAATTCTTTCCATAGCATCAGCTTCCCTCACAAAATAAAATTCATATCCGATCTTGAATGGCAGAAAACCAGATTATCATCGGAAAGACAATCTTGTGAAGATTCATGTAGAAAAATAACTATATTTACTCAACTGAGAGTAATTGATTTAATATTATAAAATTTACCAACATAAGGTCAAAGAAACAAGTTAAATAACAAATGCAAATAAATGGAGACCCCTAATTGAATTATGTCACTACCACTCAGTTAGCAAAATACAATATCTAAGGTCTTGTAAGCTTAGCAATTTAAAAGAACTTTTCCTGCTCTAGGAAGGAAAATGTTTTTTGTTTCTGCTCTTGGAAGAAGGAAAATTACTTTTAAAATGAAAACCAGAATGCTTTTGTGAAGGCACCATCCGAGAAATAATAATTTTCAGTCTAACAAAGACTACCTGAGATTCGTTGAATATTTAATGCATCATGATCGACTCTAAACACCAATTATCACTTGGAAAAACGAAGTGTAAGACTACTAAGATATATACATTATTGTGATATGAGAACTGTAGTCTCGTCACATCCACTCCTATTATTCTATCAAGGCTTAAATCACCCTAGCACTCTACCATTCGAGCCAAGATTCTACCATTGCTGTCTGATTGAGCTACTTCATTTATATTTTTTAGTGTTGTCTCTTTTTTTTGTTCTCTTGGAGGTGGACTGCTATAAAAGTATTAATGTGCAGTAGTTGAAAACTCACATGCCTCATCCCTTAATATTCATACGAATCATACAAGTTATAGGCTTCATTTGAGAACGCTCATGGTGTTTTAATTGGAGGTGGAATGCTATTAGTAATTTGGGTTGTCAGTATATAGGAATTAGGAAGCTCTTATGGTATTTGGTATTCAGATTCTGTTTGTTTGATTGCCGTGTTTTGCCTTAATCGGTTGAACAGGATTTGCTAATCTTTTCTTTTTCTTTTCTTTTTTCATTTTTTATTTATTTTTTTTTTTTTGTAATTTTGAATTTTTTGGTACGTAGCCCTCTAAGTATTATTTCCTAATAAGTAGTACCTGGATGATTCACTAAATTCTTTTTACTTTTCAGTGAACTTTTGTTCTCTGGATTGAAGAGATGTCATTGTGCAATGCAAATAAGTTGTTGGAGGCTTGGAGCTTGGGCGATTACTTTTCTTGTTGGACTTCGTCCAAGATTTTTAGTAGTGAAACAATTTGTGTTTGGAATTGTTTACTGAATTATGTCTGGATTGTTGTTGACAATCTGACATGTTATCTTTTTTGACTGGTGACTAGCCTACGGGATTTAATATCATATAGGTAGATACTAAGATGTATTTTGTTGTTTTACTAGTTAGGTCCATATTTGATTATTTTAGGTGTATTGGTTAGCTGGTCCTGTTAATGTATTATATATAGGGAAAACTAAAAAAAAAAAAATTTAAAACAAATAAAAATAAATAAAAATAAAAAATAAAAAGTCAATTAAAACCGTAGAACCGAACCGAACTAAACCGGTTTTTCGTGGTTTGATTTGGTTTGGTTTGGCTCCATGGGCATTGATTCATTTTGGTTTCAAAAATAATAAAATCGTAATAAATGATTTTGTCTTAAAAATCTCTCAATACAGTCCAAATCGGATTATGTGCACTCCTAATATTTGCTCTATCTGCTGGGCCTTGTGCCTGTTGGTATTTCCCTTTCTTTGGGTTTGTTGGCTCTCCTCTCTGGGGCCTGGTTTGGGTCCATTGAACCATGTTGTTTTCCCCTTTGGGCTATGTTCCTATATTATTTTTTTTTTGATCCAAATAAATTACATTCGCCCCCCCCCCCCCCCAAAAAAAAAAAAATTAAATAATAATAATAATAAAACCTAAACTTGTGACTAAGAGAACTCCTCATTAGCTTGTTTTATGTCTGCTGGTTTGAAAAGGATGAACTACACAATAGCACATATATGCAAATATATAATACTATATATATATACACACATACACATTACATTAAATTTATCCTTACATAAAGAGCAAGTGCTAGTTGTCGTTACCAACTGAAATATACATCAGATAAACCATAAATCAGCCACTTATAGTGGATGAAACAAATAAGAGTAGCTCAGGATCATGTTCGAATATGTCCATGTCCTCTTTCAACATATTCACCCATGCCTCTATTCCATAACCATCTTTAGTACTCATCAAGATCACCACATTCTTGAAAGGCCTATAGGGACTGCACACCCAATTAGGCTTTCCCCATCCGAAATCAACCTCATACACCGGAAACCTGCACCAACTAGTGAAGTTACAAAACATTATCTCACTCTGATGATAATTTTGGCACACATTTTTCAGAAAATCCATATAGCCATTGCCATACACTAGTTTCTTTATGTAGTCGTTGTCGACTTCTCTTATCGCACTCCTTAACTTGTCCACTAACATATGATGCTCCTCCTCGTTCTCAATGGTGGATGGTGAAATTGCAACCCTCCAAACATTCCCGAAGTAATGCTTTGACAATGGTGGAACAATCCTCTCCCTCAAGTTCACAGCATGAAGTACTGCACACACTTTCACCACCGGTTCTGTTTTTGACCGGCTTAATGCCATGAAACGTCTCCATATAAGCGCAGAAACAACCTCAACGCGAGTTGGGGCCTTCACTCCCAAGGATGATGCTTGTTTTTTAAGCACTTCTATGCTTGTTTTGTCGAACACAAATCTTTTGGTTGCAATGTTGGCTTTGGTGAGCCCTATGTCAGGCCTGAACCCCATTATGTCCCTTGGAGGGAAAGGGTTGCTGCATCCAAACTCGGATGGAAGGTTATACTAGCTGATCCTCGAGACAAAGCAGCCCATGTGTCAACAAATGTGACCGCGAAGCTTCCATCTGCAATCTTGTGTGAAATGCACACCCCGAGTGCCAATCCACCACAATCAAACTCATTGAATTGAACAGCCAGAAGTACTTCCCTTTCACAACCAGTTTTTTCATGACAAGGCTCAAATGGTTGCATTTTATTCAATACCTTCACATTTGGCCTAATAACTTCTTCCCCTTCGGAACCAGTTTTTTCATGACAAGGTTCAAATGGTAGTAGTTGATTCAATACCTTCACATTTGGGCTTTCTGTGACTTCAGTTAGCTTGCAGTGGACTCGGGTTTCAAGATACTTGACACCCTCATCGTTGCAGTCAATGAAGGAATACTCTCTCAAAGTCCCGGCCAACGGATAGAAGTGAGTTAAGCAATTTGCTAGAGACTTCTTGAGCAAGCAAGACCTTTGCGAAAGATCGATATTTTCGTTGCAATCATCAGCATGATAGAAGAGAAGTAAAGGAACATAAGTTGGTGGAGCAAGTTGGTCTAGGAAAGACAAGTTGAGGTTTCGAAGGTGATAAGGTGTTGAAGATGATGGTTTGATTGTTTCTTTAAAAATTCTTTCAACCTTCATCATAATTTGCCTCTCAAGTAACTCTTACGTACCAACACAGAGTATTGTTTACTAGAGTTTTATGCTTCTCTTCCACAAAACTTAAAGTACTATATATATTAATCACTTCATGACATCGATTCAGGATCAGTTTGTGTAGTATAATTCAAATTGATCAGTCCAAACCTTGGGATCAACTTTTGAAAGTCGGTACGCATTGTTTTTTCTTGTACATAAGTAACTAGGCTCCATAGGAAGATGTGGATTTGCAAAAACGGATATGTTCTCTACATGTGGTTTTTGAAATAATCTAGGCGGTTTGATAAGGATGTAGAACAAGCTAGGTTTATGAATTTGTGTGTTCTAATTTTATTTTTTTTAATAAGAACTATCTCAGTGTTATCAATTCTTATAAGATATATTTGACTTAATTTTTGCAATTATTATAATTTCAACGAAGGCATTAATCTTAAAGTTTGCAAATCAGAATTATATTTTTATTCGACAGGTGACACCACTAATTGTGATGGATGTATAATTTGAAGGTTACTAAATTAACGCACTACCTCATAAGATTGAGATAGTCTCTACAGATTACGATAAAGATTAAAGATTACGATAAGGATTTGAGATTACAATAAGGATTAAGTCTACAGATTACGATAAGGTAGCTCTACGTGACATCTTAACCTAAGCCCTATAAAGAAGGCGGGCTAATCAATGTTTTGAGGCACGCAATAAGCCCTAACTCAAGTTCTTGATTTCTCTTAAGAGATTACTTCGCACACTGACTTGTTCGTCGGAGTCTACTCCACCGATAACACACCGGTGCTTGTAGGATCACCTTTTGTTTTCTTTTTTCTCTGTTCAAAAAGTTAGATCAGCTTCGGGTTGCACATAATCCATCATCAACAAATTGTATTCTGAAGGAATGTCCACCTACAATTAGAGGGCAAGTTATGAATTAAAGGGGGGCAAAGAGAGATAAATTAAAGCACAAGTTATGAATTAAAGGGGGGCAAAGAGAGATAAATTAAAGGGTTAATTACAATGACACCTCCCGATGTTTGTTTTATTGGCGGTCATATATAAGTTAGCCACTTTTTTAGCAATGACATCCCCTCAGGTTTCATAAAGTTAACAAAAGCACCCTATCACATCTGACACATGATTAATTGACATTATTACCCTTTAACTTATGAATTGACTTATTTAAAATATAAAATTACTTTTTTAACCTTCCATTCAATCTCAAACCTAAATAAACATGTATGTATTTCTATATGTCTATATATATATATATATATTTATAGATATTTGTCCCTCCAATTTTTTTTGGGACAAAAATAGCCTCAATACAATCTATCTACTCATAAAAACAAATAGGTATTCAAGTAATTTCGTAAATAAATACCCGCTAAGTCAAGGAACATGGCCTGTCTCTTCTTCTCTATCATGCATTTTCTCTCTAAACAACATTAATGCAAGGACCATGTCGCCACCGCCGTCGAAGACCAGATCCAGCCAACAAACCACCACATCTCCCCAACAAAACCTGGTACTAGCAAAATCAGTAATGCCACCAACATCCCGCCGCACAACCACCAGCAGCAAACACATATTTCCCATGGATGAACAACCACCAACACCATCACAATATCTGTCAACGTCATCACCGTTATCCCCACTACACAACCACCACCGCCATCCTCACCAATAACCACTGCCGCCACCCTATAGCCAACAACCACCACCACCATCCCCACCCACAACCATCGTCGTCATCCCCATAGTCGACAGCCACCGCTACCATCCCCATAGCTAGCACCCTCCATATGGGGCGCGCGGTGCCCCTTCCAACAGCACATGAGGCCTCTTTTAGCAATGGGTTGGGGCCAAAAAAGAATGATTCGACTGTATAGTGCCATCCCCTTCCTTTCAATGATGACGATCTGAAACCTCCAGCGCCGAAACTCAACACAATCCGAGAAATTGATTAATCTCGATCTCCTCATCATAGGCGTCATATTGCTCATTTTCAACACCAACCAGAATGACGATTTGCTCTGATTACTCTCAAGCGGCGGTTTCACACGGTGGTGACTGGTGTTGCAGAGTTACTGAGAGATGAAAGGGTTAGGGCCTTGGCAGAGGTGTAATTGGTGGACACATGTAAAAGTCACACGCTTTTAGAATTGCTAAAGGGTAGTTTCGTCAATTAAAATAGTTGATATTTTAAATCAAAAATGAATATTTTTATTAAAGGGCAAATAAGACATTTTACTCTATTTTAGGTTGTGTTTGGATCCATATCTGACAAAGGGGTGTCATTGTTCAAAAAGATGCTAACTTATATATGACTGTCAATACTCCAAACCTCAGGGAGTGTCATTGTAATTAACCCTAAATTAAACATAAAGAACACACAGATATAACGTCGTTCACAACATATAAAGTCTAAAGGGCTACATTTATTTCATTACATTCTCTCTTAATTTTTATATATATAATCACCTCTATTTATAGGTGAAAGAATAGAGATGTGTGATAAATATGATATAAGAAACATTCCTAAAATCACACCGATAATTTACTCATATCAATATGTCAAAAAAGTGATTTAAGGGTTTTAATCATTCCTATAATAATATTCTCCAACAGGTGTGGTGCAGGAAGATTGGAGATTATGATTCTATTAATTTTCGTATCAAGATTGACTTTCCTAATTTTAATTGCCATTTTCATATTCAAGATTTCTTGGACTAGTTGACAAATGTTGAAAAGTTCTTTCATTTTATGGGGATTCAAGAAGACAAGAAGGTGAAACTATTAGCATACAAAGTACATTTGTTTCCGCAGCAATCTGTAGCCAAGTAATTGGCCCTCTCCTACTGCCTAAAAAAGGCCGAGGCCACTGCCTTAGGAATATTTGCTTGGCCCTAACAATTGACTTCCCGACCAAATCGAGAAAGAGACCAGCAGGTGTACCACGAGGTGCATCGCCCCCTAAACCAATGGTCCTCGCATGCCCTTACACATCACGCAATATTGTCGCCCTAGCCTGACGCTGAAAGCCCCAAACACCATTGCATTAACATTAATTTCCAACAAACCCAAGTTAGGCTTAAACCAACAACCTCTTGGCATACACAACTCTCTGCTGCCTACAACCTGTTTCCTAACAACAGGAAGCTTATTGACCTCCAAAACTTTTAAAAACTGACTAATCGCCTTGTTACAACATTTTGCATAGACCAGAGCTCCCTTTTGCAACATTGAACGTTTCAATCTCTCCATAGGTGCCAACATAAAGTGGTTATAAAACTCTCTTATTGACTGTAATCTGCTTCAAATTTCTAACATTTACTTAGCAAAAACCACCACTCTACTGAATAGAGGGTTTAAAAAGCTGCACGATTAATTCGCAAAAGGAAAAATTGCTAAACAATAGTTGCACGGTCATAACTTATAACATAGGATACAGATTTTCAATGTTTACCCCCACATGATTGACAAATAGCATCCTTCATCACCCCTTTCTTTCAAATAATATATTTCGTAATAAACTTACCACATAAGATGTTTTATTTTTGGCTTGACCATGGAAAGACCACAACTTACTCTAATAACTCTAGCTTTTCGATTATCCCATGCTCTCCCCAATCTCTAAAGGACATCATCAAGAGCATCTGTTCTTCCACTATAAAGCCACTTAGTAGGCTAATTTCAACGATAAAGCATCATTTTTTTGTAAAGGTCCACACTAGTTAATCCAATCAAGCACTAAGGTTCAAAGGAGTTTGTAATATTTTCCCCCAATCTTGATAATATAAATTCTGCATTATCAACTTCTTTCGCCAGCACTTGAGCTCATCATCAAATACGTCTCAGACCCATCAGACATATGAGATGCAGAAGCGAAAGGAAAAGACCTAAAATTTTGATTAGTTACAATCCACTAACCCTTCAACACTTTATGACTTCTCCATCATTAATTTTTCACAAAAGATTATCTTTAAGAACAGGTCTAACTACTAATAAACTTAGCCAAATCCAAATTGTTTAGAGCCCATCTTGGCCTCTATAAAAGATGAGTTTGAAAAGTATTTGATTTGTAAAAATCATACAGTAACCTAGATTGAAAAACCTAAATCCTCCATCCTTGTTTAGCAAGGAGAAAAAGGCTAAAGCCTCAAAATGTAATGTCCCAGATTTTTTCTGGATTTTTTTTCTTTTTAAATTTTTATATTTCACTCCTCGTTATGCATGCTACACGAGCTCCGAGGGCCGTTTGGTCATTTTCTTGAGCTTAGGGTTTTAGAAGTGCATTTTATTTAATTTAAGTCAATTAGGAATGACGTTCTTATTTTTAGAGTTTTTTTGAAGTCGGGACGATTTTCGGGTTCGGGAACTTCTCCTGGTTTTCTCATTTTAAGTGAGGGACGTTGTTGACATTTCACCCATATATACATACAACTATATCTCTACATTGGGGAGATATTTATGGGATAAGGATGGCATTGAATTATTTAAAAGAGAGCAAAGTGGTAAATTGACCAAAAGTTAGTTTCACTCAAAGCTTAGCACTTCATATTTTGGGCTATGGGACCATTTGCAGGACCACACCACCACTCCCTCCTTCCTCCCTCTCGACCAAACCCTCTCTCTACATTTTCTCTTTCTCTCTTTATATTTATATACACCTTTATACTTACATACTTAAAGCTCACATTTGAGGGGATTAGAGTGAGAGCTTGCTAAAGCCATTGAAGAGAGAGTTGATCTACACATCAAGGGCTATGTTTTAAGGCCAATCTTGCTACCATTTGGGGAGTTTCAAAATTTGGTGTGGCTTAAGGCTTGTTTGGCTTGCACTCTTGAGGTAGGGGTTGTCTAATGTTTCATATTTTGCCTTTATTTGAGTGTTCTTATATGATTCTTCTTAAATCTCATTATTGAATAACAAGTATGTGATTAAGTTGATAATTGTCTGACAATGTATTCTACGCATGTTATTTGTGATGAAAAACGCATTAATTCATACTAATTGAGCTTGTATTGCTACTTACATGTAGAAGTGATGACTATGTGTGAAAATAACATGATTGTGATAATATGAAGCCTAGGATGAGCATGCTTGAAATTGATGTATAAACAATGCTATACTTATGTTCATTTTTTAGTAAATGCCATGTTATGATTATGTTGTAGAAAATGCTATGGTTATTCTATTGTTACTATGTTGATGAAAATAAAGATAAATGATGAGATTGATGCATATGCATGGCATGGGAGAAAATGAAAATAAGAATAGGGTTTTGAAATGATTTTTATAAAATTGAACCGAATTTCGCGAGTCCAGTGCTAACTTGACCTAGAGGGAGCGCAGTCCGGTGTAGGACGTGAAAAAGTTGATACTAAGCCCCAAATGGTTGCCGGATTTGGAACCAGGGATAGTATTCAACCTCACATTAGTAAAGTTAGTTAGCGTTTTTCTATAAATTTGAGTTTAAGGTCAGTAGAGCCCAAGCTTAGGACCGGTAGAGGCTAAGTTTAGGGTCGGTCGAGACCAAGGTTGGGAATAACAGGGTATTGAATTGCATTCTATGCATACTTGTATTGAAATGCCAAATTGCCATTGTTTAAATTGATTTGTAAATTAAATGTTAAGAAATCCCCAAGTATGACCCCGGTTCTCTCTTATCCCGTTATGTGTTGTGTGACTCAAAAGAGTCCAAAGTTGACGCCTTAGGCGATTTCTACTGAGCCTCTGTACTCACCCCTTCCTTTAACATTTTTTAGGCAAAGAAGTAGTTGATGACGTTCATCCACAAGTGTAGTAGAGATTAAAGAAACCTTTTTTTGTAATTTTTGTAAACAATACTTACCTATGACGATTATTTTTGTAAAAATAACGTTATCCGTTTAATTGTATAAAGCATTATAATTAAAACCTTAAGGGTCACTAACTTCTAAACTAATTCTTTTGGGATGTTATTTGTATAATTTGGGCATGTAAGAGATGAGGATGACAACTATGTTTTCACTTTGAAGTTTTAGGACGATATGCAATTTAATGATGTATTTTGAACCATTATGTTGTATGAATGATGTTTTAGGAATGTATCTATGTTTTTATGATTGTTTGGGACAGGTTTTAATTGTATCGCTGTGTCATTTGTCTTAAATTTCAATGTTTGAACCAATCAAGACTTCATTGGAAGTCAATGGCAATTTTCAGGGTTCAGCTCGATCTATCGAGTCCTCGCTCGATCGATCGAGCCTCCCATACTTAGAAAAATTGAGAAAAATCTCAAATTTCATGTTCTCTGCCCCACCTTTTGAGCTTGGACTCGATCAGTCGAGTTAGGCTCGATCGATCGAGCACTTTTACATGTCCATTGGTTGTTAACCCAAACTTCGAATGGCCATAACTTCCTCGTTTCAAATTCAAATTTGGTCGTTCTTAATTCTAAACCGACCGGCTTGAAGTCAAATTTCCAATGATATCAATATCATCCTCAAATTATAATCACACTGAGAGTTATAGTTATTTTAGTGAAGAGGTGTTGAAGAATCTTTTAAACCAAGAGTGATAAGTGTGGAAAATTATACCTATGGCCATGAAGAACTTATGAAAGGGACTAAATTGGTTAATGTGATGTTTGAAAGCCCTATTTGACTACTTATAGTTATTTCTTCCCCATATTTGCCTTGCAATGACTATTTTACCCTTGTGTGCCCTCGGGTCTGGGTAGGGACCCGCATAGCGATTTAGACCTCTGGGTTGGGTCATTACACAAAATTTCAAAAACCCAGGCCAACCACTTCTTTGATAGGACCATCTTCTCTCACGTAACCTAGTAAACCTTTATCTGATCATCCCAACTAGCCCAATAAAAATTTGATATAATTTTTTTGGAGATTTGGAACATTTGAAACAAGCCAAATCATCTAAAATACAGAGCATTAAGGACAGTCTTCAAGAAAACTTATCTACCACCAAATGATAAAAAACTACCTTTCCAACCTTGAAATTAGAGGCCATCTTCCTTTCAATAATTCTAAATGCTTGAACTTTCTATTGCCCGATAAAGAGCCAATGCAGGCCTGGGGGGCATGTGCCCTCCCTAGTCTGGCCCCACCCACTATAATATATAAGGTTTTATTTTTGTTTTTTTATATATAAATATATATATATATATTTGTGTGAAAAATCTATATTATTGCCCCTCTAAAACTTTTAATTTTTAAAATTATCTCTTAACCTTTTTCTTTCTTTTTTCATTTACTCTTCATATTCCTTTAATTTCTTTTAAAGAAGTAAAATTTTCCTTATTCAATCAAATTCTAATTTTTTTTCCCTTAATTTCAAAGTTCTCTTATTTCCTCTTTCCGTTTTCCTATTTGATACTCACACCCCTCCTCCCCAAGGACTTGTGAAGCACTAGGGCCAAGTTCTTACCCACTTAAGCCAACCCCTTAGGGTTTTCTCTTTTATTTTTTTTTCTTACTTCTTAAAATTCTTCTTTTTACTTATGCATGATATATGTTGTTGAAGAAAAAATCAATACGACCCGGGACGATACCGTTTCCTTGCAAAGAAGAGAAGAGAAAAACAATGAACCTTAATTGACATCGGTGTGGTGCCTGTCAAGAGCTCTCCGACGATCAAGTCAATCAACGGGGCTCTGAATTAATGGAAATAATTTTTATGTATATATTATTTTCATCCCTATTTGGTTGGTCATACTTGTTTTTATAGCTGATCGTTATACTGGTTTATCGCGTGTGTCGTGATTCGAGGAGATATATCGTGGATTTGAACTTCCTTGGTTATCTTTGATGGAACTGAAAGATCTCTTTAAAAGTCAAACGTTTCACCTTATTTGTTGACTATCCGTCCATTGCGCTACTTTCTTCTAAATTCCTACATCAATTGCCTCCCATCCCTAAGCTTACTCGTCTAGCTTCGGGAATGTCAGACACTAATTTTTATTTTTATTTTTTTGTTTACCTTGGGTCACTATTCCCGAGGTTACTGTTCCCAAGTTGATTTTTTTTTTGTTTTTTTTTTTTACCCCTGGTCACTATTCCGAAGGTGAACAAGGGTACCATTCCCAAGGTGATTTTTTTTAATCCCGAGTAACATTACTCCTTGGATTTTGTTCCCTAGGTGAAATAATATAGAAACCAAATTAAGATTATGTTTTGTAAGGGCGTCTGGACTTCCTTTGGGAATCCAACATATTATTTACAGATTTTACGAGCTTTACTCAGCTCATCCCTTTAGTAAGGGAATAAATTTTACAAGTTTCACTCATCTCGTCCCTTTGATAAGGGAATGGATTTTACGAGTTTCACTCAGCTCGTCCTTTTAGTGAGGGAATTGTTTTTACAAGCTTCACTCAGTTCATCCCTTTAGTAAGGAAACTAGTTTTAAAAGCTTCACTCAACTCGTCACTTTAGTAAGGAAATTGGTTCTTCGAGCTTTACTCGTCTAATCTCTTTAATAAAGGAACTTGGTTTCTTGTTAGCGTTACCTTTATGTAAAGCATAGCACATAGAATCATTATAAATAACCAAAAAGATAATTTTGTATTGAACAAATAAGAGGAGTCATCTATCTTATTGATGATGGTGACTTTATTAGAAACTAAAATGAAGTGTGAGGGAGTTATCCTCCCTCTAAAGTACTTAACTGATATGCCCCCGGTTTTTATTTTTAATGACTCAATTAGGTTGTTCTTAGTCATGATGCAACTTTTGTCATGTTAGCCTCATGAGTTGAGTTGGATTCATCATCTCAAGTCCACTCATCCAGAGATGATCCTAATCTCCTCAATTAGTTGCTGCCCTGGAAGGCAATTATTGGGGTTAGTACCTTCATCGGCAACAAACTGTAGTAAGTAACCCCTTTATTTCAGATTCTCGATCTGATTCTTAAGGTCAAAACCGCCCTCCATACTGTGCCCATGATCCCAAATTCCCAATGGAAACTATAATACTTATCTCGAGATCTTTTCGCTAAATTGTATTTCATTTTGTGTGGCCATTTTAAAGACGCATCATCTTGGATATGTAAGAAAATATGGTCAACTGATGTATTCAGAGAGATTTAGTTGGCATACTTATCTAAGTCCTTTTCAACATATATCGTCTCACTTTGGTTGAAGAATGATTTCTTGTATTTGGTTTCCTTCTCATCCCTGGTGTTAAGGGCTAACCTCTTCTTGTCTTCTCCATTCTTTTTCTTCCATGCATTCATGGCGTCTTCAGCATTCATGTGCTTCTTCGCTCTGACCAACAACTCTACCATGCTAGTAGTAGGATCTTTTAATAAGGAGAACAAGAATCTGGAGGTTTTAAGTCCTCCCATGAAAGCGGTCAAAGCCACTTTGTCATCCATCTCTTCCATCTACAACATCTCTGTGTTGAATCGAGTGATGTATTTCTGTAGCGACTCCCCCTTCTCTTACTTCATAGTAAGTAGGTAGGTAGCCGGCCTCCTATGCCTCTGGCCTGTAATGAAGTGACTTACAAACTGTTTACTCAGTTCTTCAAAGGTCTCGATGGTTCCTTGCTTCAACTTATTGAACTATACTCGTGTCGATCCTTTGAGGGTCGTAGGAAAAGCTCGACACATGATTTCATCTGGTACAACGTGTAAATGCATAAGACCTTGAAAGGTCTCTAAATGGTTGAGTGGATCTTTGGTCCCATTGAAACTTTCGAACGAGGGCATCTTGAACTTGTTTGGCGAGCAGGGGGCATTTCATGACAGCGGAACTGAATGGCAAATTAGTCATTTGCACCAAGTCATCTATGATTACAGGACCTTTTCCTTTCATAGCCTGCATCACATCCTCAGTTTTTGCCTTAAGATGTTGGAGTAGGTCAAAATGGGTGACTTATTCTGTCTTCTCCTCGACATAAATGGTTGTGTCTGCCTGGAGCTGGGAATTTCGCGAAAGAGGAGGAAAAGGTTCTTTGCGTCGGTTCCCGACTTGGCTTTGTTCTGCTTCGAGCTCATGAGGAGGATCATTATCTCGGTCCCCCCCCCCCCGGTGTTTTCTCCCCCATCATTTAGAATTAGAGGATCTGGATGTCTGTTGGATAATTATTGTTGGGGCGGTGGTCCTACCAAGGTAGCCAGGCGTTGCAAAATCATCGCATTTTGTTGGACCAACTGGTCTAATCCTTGGTTCAAGGTCTAGACTTGTTGTTCCAATGCTATGATAAGTTCCCGGTAGGTGAAGGCACCTGGATGTTCCCTAGGCAATCCCTTTGACTAGGATTCTGCATCATTGTTCCCTCTCCAACGGCTAGCCCAAATCGTAACTGAACCGTAATATTTTATGACAAGAACTTTCATTCTCACAGACGGCGCCAACTGTTGAAGCGAAAATCAACACGACCCGAGACGGCACCGTTTCCTTGCAAAGAAGAGAGAATAAAAACAATGAACCTTGATTGACACTGGTGTGGTGTCTGCTAAGAGCTCTCTGACGATCAAATCAGTCAACAGAGATCTGAATTAATAGTAGCAGTTTTTATGTATGTATTCTTTTCATCCCTGTTTGGTTAGTCATACTTGTTTTTATAACTGATCGCTATACTGGTTTGTCGCATGTGTCGTGATTCGAGAAGATCTGTTATGTATTTGAACTTCCTTGGTTATCTTTGATGTAACTAAAAGATCTCTTCGAAATTCAAACGCTTCACCTTATCTATTGACTATCCATCCGTTGCGCTACTTTCCTCTAAATATCCCCCATCATATGTAATATAAAACCTTTTTCCTCCTTGTCACGCCCCAACAATTCCAAAAAAATCCTCCATTTATACATATTCAAATACATCAAAATACACCCAGGATCACCAAAATTACCCCCTCTTTTATACAAAGTCTATTTCCTCAAAAATATACAAAAAATCTCCAAAATAAATAAAATAAATCTTGCAACGCCGTCTCTTCACCCTAAGCCCAAATCTAGCAATCCACGCTTTCGCTGCGCTACCTGAAACTGGAGGATGGTGAGACAAAAAGTCCCAGTAGGAAAAACCATAACAAAAATTCCATGGAGGTTTAACAAAACAGTTTCACAAAATAAATATATACAGATGAATATAAACAAAATACATATGCATTTCATAAAAACATTTAATAAAAACAGTGATCAAAACCTCCCCATGCCATTCAAGG
>JAOTQH010035515.1:0-17853 GCA_025631255.1 Cornus kousa | reverse complement strand
AATTAATTTACAGATATAGAATATAAGTATTAAGGAAACAATTTAGGAGAAAAAAATATGAAACATATATAGAATTTGATGAAGAATGAGAAAATTCAAAGGGGCATTTTCCGTATTTTAAATAAAAAACATATATATTATTATAAAATTTATATAGAATATAAGAGAGGGAGAAAATCCAGAGGGGCATGTGTAGACCCAGCAAAATCACCCTCGGCAACGTTTAGTTGACCCAAAAAAAAAAAATTGTGAGAACAAACTCACTGTAGTAATTCAATGCATAATGTTCAACTGACTTTGGAACTTCCAACACAATGTAACAAGATATCAACTCACAAGGTTATCAATTTGGAATTTAAAGTGCAAAATCAAATCAAAGTGGATACTGGGGCACCATTCTTTCTCTCTATCACTTTCTCTATCTCTTTTTATATTCATACACAAGCACACATTTCTTCTATAACAAAAACATGCAAATGAACGGAAAAACTCCGTGAACGAAAAAGAACCGAAATGAGAAAAAATTAACAATAAAAGAAACGGCGTCAAAAACCAAGTTCCCAACAGAGAGATATGCCCCAAACAAGTCCTGTGATGAACGAAAGATTGACTCGATAACGGATCCAAATGCGGAAACAAGAAACAAAACAATGGTCCGAATAATCCATCAAATAAACCACAAGAGTAATCAATTAAGCACCATGCCTTAACCATCACTAGATCACTGTTCAAAGAAGAGAAACTGCACTTAAAGCCAAAGAAGTTACTGAAGAATCTGCGCTTGGATGCCGAGGCACGGGGTGTGCCATATGTGCTTCATATCCCACCTTACCCACCTTGTAATGTGAATGATAGTAATTTTTGAAATATGTTTCAATGTGATATTTGAGTCTGTTTTATCAAAAAGAAAGATGGAGCTCGCTGCCGCCTCCATTAAAGTCGAGCTTGCCGCAATCATCTGCATTCACAATCGAAGCCGCAACCAGCCAATCGCTGTTCATTGTGTCGCTCTTTGGAATTGATTATATGGTTCATTGAACTAATTCACCCTCTTTGAATGAATTTTCCATGGCAAATTCTTTAAAAACCAAGCTTGGGTATTATAGGACCTTATCCTATCTTATTTTTCTGTTTTAGTCTAATTTCATGTTATTTTCCTTTTCAGGCACTTATCCCAAAAATAAGTTAATTCCAAGAAGTGAAGCTCACAAACCCCAATAGAATAAATAATTTTTAAAAGTATTTTGTTGTACTGTGTTTTTAATAGTAATAGAAAATATGTTTGGTAATGTTCATTTGTTGTATTTTATTTTAAAGTAACCAAAAAGAACCGAAATGATAAAATATGAAAAACGGAAGAAACGCATGGAAAACAGTATCCCGTGCAGAAAGATATACCTCGAACAAGTCTGTAATCCAATAATAAATGAAGTTTATAGTATTGTTGCACATATAATGATGCTTGAATTTGTACATATGTGTGTATATACATATATGGACTACTCTAGATATTGTTGAGCTATCTAGGATGTATTTGCGTATCGGGTTTCTGTATGAATCTGAAAAAAGACTCCCGGTCCTTAACTGCTTCCGTCCTTGTATATACATACTAATGAAATAAGGGTACTAATGCGAAATATATATACAAATGAAATAAGGGTACTTAAGTAATTTACCTATCTAAACGAGATGGGGTGGGGTGGGGCTGGGCAAACTCTCCCACCACCACACCGAACCCGCGCGGGTTATCATTACATCAAATCATCCCCCAAATAAGTTAAACGGTCCCCAAAAACTGCCAAACACAGGGCGAGACAGGTACCCGCAAGGGCGAGACAAATTATCATCCCTAGATGGAGAGAATTGTACTTATTACGATTAATATTAATTATATGCCATGGAGACTATTCAAATTTAGTTAGTTAATAAAGTGACATTACAAGTGAATTATATTTGACATTTAAAATGCATTTTTTTTTCTTTTCTAAATATATAATGCAATAACTAAAACTACTCAATTGAAGTAGTAACATTTTTTTTTTTTTTTTTAATTAGCTTAATTATCGACTCTATTATTTGAAACTTAAATTAAATAAATTTCTCCCCGTTTACAAAATCTTAATATCAAAGTTATATTATGAATAATTATATTTATTTTGACGATAACGCTACAAATGTGTCGAGCTTTTCAATTGTTTGAGCTCGAACTCGAGTTTGCTTGTAGACTTCAAGTCAAGGGACTCAAGCCTTTACAAGGGTGTTTGAGCTTGGCTCAAACATTACTCGTCGTTCTCGAGATCAGTTTCAAATTTAAGCTTAATATCAATATTATTAAGTTAAAAAAAATTAATTATAAATTCAAACAATCATTCACAAACCATTCATATTTATGAGTCTTTTATTCAAACAAATTCACAAACACTCATTTTTTAATATGTTTACCCTAAACACCATTTGAAAAAAATATACACGTGTTTACCCTAATGTCTCAAACTACAGATTGTTTAGGTTTAATAAACTTGATTAGTTTAGTAAACAAATATGAGTTGAGCCTAATTTTTTTTTTTTTTTTTAAAAAAGACCCATCAAATCAATGATTTCTTGATGTGTCATTATTGACTATTAAGCATAAAAGATTAATTCGGTTACACGCATTATAAATTATTTGGACCACTCACAAGTGTTTTCCTGTCACCTATATGAACTATCCGTCGGGTTTGGACTCTTACTGCAAGTAGCAAGATCCGAACACACAAAAGATATGCACCAAAAAAACATTTGGCAGCGCTGTGCCATTACGGACTTATACTTTTGGTCTCTTTCTTGAAGTGTGGAAGCACTAAGCAAGCAAGTACAGCCAAGAAATGGTCAAAGTCAAACACATCCATTTGATCTGCAGCATCATCTTCGCTCATCTGCCCAACTGTTTGATCACGTGGACCCACTAACGCCTAGCATGGCAGGGTTCAGGTTGTGGACCCACTTTGAATGAGGAGAACAGGAGTTCAATCGGACGGCTGAGAAATAAACTATAGTGGATGTGATGCGTCTCAATGTGCCCAATCTTCATGAATCCGCCCACCGTGCCCTTTCGCTCATCTCAAGAGGTAATCCCATACTTTCATGTGTTTTTACCCGTCTTAAAGTGTAGAATCTTTACGGATTCGTTTTATGCGCTTTGGGCATGAATCCGCCACCGTGCCCTTTCGCTCACCTCAAGTGGTAATCCCATGTTTTTATGTGTTTTTACTCGTCTTAACGTGCTGGATCTTCTCGAATTCGTCTTACGTGCTTTCACATACCTCAACATGCCGGATCTTCACGGATCTGTCACCATGCACCTCTGCGTGTCTCTAGTGGTAATCATACGCTTTTATCGCGCTATAACATCATTTCAACTATGTCAATGTGCTGCCACGCGTCATCATGATCTCGCCTCCAAACTCAAATGTATCCATGCACCTACCCCATTATCATGTACTATACATATACCTAGTTATTTACCATGTTTGAATTAACTTGATTATCATTCACTTATTTACAAATATTTTTCTATATATATAATCTTTTATTTCATGAATGCAATACAAAACAATATTTTTCATTCCTTTATTCTCTTAACAGTGCAATCAAAATTTTGTATTAAAACTAATTTAAGAATGACGAACACTCATGTACTTACGATTATGTAACTTATAACGTAAAAGAGTGAATGTGACCTTCTTTTTTTTTCTTTTTTTTTTTTCTTCTTCTTTAAAGTATGTGTATCGGCCTCACGACATATATACTATTCAAGTTAGGAGTAAGGTTCGAAAGCGAAAAATAAAAAATTTACCTTCCGGATCTCTGCCAACTCCTGGATTACTTTTAAGAAAAAAAAGAATATTATATCAGTTTTGATTGAATTAGTCCACAAAATATTAAATGGTCTACAAGCAGCTAATAATCCCTTCAAATTCCTCAGTTATTATCAGTTAAAAAATGAGAAGACTTAGAGACAAAAAATAATAAATTAAGTATTATTTTCGTAATTCGGGAAATACCCCCAACAATTAAAATATGAGTAATAAATGTGTTATGACACTTGAATCTCATCTTATATATATATATATAATAAGGGCACGATAATAATGTGATTGTTATTATTTTTTTGCTTTTTTTTCTTTTACCTTTTGCAAATAAAAATATCATATTTCATTTCATTTTATCTATAATTTCTCTAAATATAAATATAAATTATTACTGATGGGAGTATATTTTTTTTTTTCTTCACATATTATCAGTTGTTTTATTTTCTCATCCAAACAAGCAGCTAGGTCCCATTAAGGAGGCGTCTGACCAACCACAATTTAGACTTGCGCGTCGTGAACAAAACACCCCTAGGAGTTGGTAGATGAAATCATCATAATTAAATTGGAATCACATCCTAGTTTGTCCTTAATTTATTATATATTTATTCAAATGTTCATTAGTGAAATTTTATTTGGCTAGCATAACGGCAAGTCTATTTAATTGTTAGATTAGAATAATATTTTTAAATGGGTAAAAAGTCACATTGGTTTATGCTTTTGTTTGTACTGATATCTTGTGAGAACAATATGAGATTATTATTAAATGTTGTTTGATGATGACATTTTTATAGGAGCAAATAGTTTCCCTTTGTAAGCAGCACAGTCTGTCTGGTCACTGTGGGTGTAAGTTTAACAAAACAGAGGCCACGTGAGGATCTCCAAGTGTACAGAAACTCCATCTCTCTCTTTCTTTTTGTTTCTTAAATGTAACGTGGCCAGCTGTATTATAGCATTTGGTTAAATCATAGAATTTGAATATAATATTTATTGGAAGAGGAAGGGCTGGTGTGTGTTGTGTGTGTGTGTCAGAGTCTGGGAATTGTGGTGAGGGGATTACAGTGGTTTAGCTGGAACCCTCATGATGTGAGTTTGCACTTGCCGCCTCCTCAATAACATTATTATAAATATTTTTTTGGAGGAAAGTTGAAGCAAATGCGCACACACTACACCATTGTTCCGAACCGAGTTCAAACTTTCAACTTAATTCGATTGGAGAGGAGAGCTAGTACCATCCGAGCTTGAACCTTGACGTGTGGCTATGACCTATGTCTTTCGAAAGTATACACAATATGGAGAGAGGATCGCTATCTTTCCCATGTATATACATTACATATACATAGAGACTAGAGAGAGAGAGAGAGAGGTTGAACCTTTAAGTGGGGCTAAAATCAAGGCCAACAGATGATGATGAAACACAACTTTTGCGCTGAGTGGGCTGGCTAGACTCGTGCAGGAAAGAAATGATGATCACGTTGTGAGACCGAAGAGGTAAAAAGACGCATTCACCTTCATTTCATGCGTGTGCGCGCGCCAACAAATGATGCGATGCTACGCGACGCTCTTGAAATGGTCACGGGCCACCTCACCTATATTTGACATGTTAACTTGTAGACAAATGAACGTCACGCACACTATCTTCATTCCAGTGTGAGAGAAGTTGACACACACATCTTCAGTCTAGATCTGTAGTGGTGGCAGGCTGCCTTCTTTGGTCTTCAGATCAATTACCCTCAATCAAAATTCTTCCAATATATATCTACTTTTCAATAATACCCATAGAGAGAGAGAGAGAAAAAAAAAAAAAAAAAAATTAAATAGTCTTAGACCATGTGGTATAATTACCACAAAGAAAAAGTCAATTTACAGAGTATATTAAGATATTACCAAAATAAAAAAAATAAATAATAAAAAATTTACTGAACATAAACTTTGATTGAACTAAGCACTAGGTGACCATCTCTAATAATATTTTCATGGAAATAACTAAGAGTACTAGGTGACCATCTCTAATAATATTTTCCTGGAGAATGTTACGACACTCTAATTTAAATCTGAAGTCTTCTGATTCAGGAAGAAGATCTAATAATTTTTCCATAGGAAAATGTTGCGACACTCGGATGCTGTCTTCACCAAGTAAAAAACCTGGAACCTGTCCAAAAAGTTAAACGTACAAATAGACTCGTGGATCAAAATCCACTCCTACATGTCTCCTTAAGTTGGTGATTTAGATTACAAAAATACTTGAACATCACAGCATTTTTGTAAGATCCATCACTAACT
Source organism: Cornus kousa (assembly GCA_025631255.1). NCBI lineage: Eukaryota > Viridiplantae > Streptophyta > Magnoliopsida > Cornales > Cornaceae > Cornus > Cornus kousa. The sequence continues at coordinate 11,722 of JAOTQH010035515.1, read as the reverse complement.
GGACGAGACACCGTATCGGACGAAAAGATTTTTAGTCCCCAATGCAAGCAAGGTTGAGACACTCTCTCTTCTGGTATGAATACAATAAGCAAGACAGCGTAGAGGCGAGTGCATAAAGAGGCTTTTTGTGGGAATGACTAAAAAGTGCAAAATTTTGAATAGGCAGTCAAAGAGAATTTTGCAAATTGTACGGCTTAGAAAACATCCAACAATCATGACACAAAATTAAGAAAGGGACACAAAGGTTCAGTCTTTCCTTTGAGTGTCGAACAATTATAATTACATGAAATAACCACTCCAATGTACAGAAGATATATATCAAGTCATAATTCAGATGTCAAAAACAGCGCACCAAAAGCATTTAAATATCTCTCACCGGCTCTTTTTCATCAACTAAAAAGGACCCCATAGAGAAAGAAACCTCCCAATAATAAAGATTACAGTATTTTAGATTAGATATGATTAAAAAATAATAATAATAATATAAGAAAATGCTGCAAGTATTGAACAATATCTACTAATGGAATAATTCCAAATTGAGGAATCAGCAAAAGAAAAGCTGGAGCTCCCTACTTGGTGCCTTCCACGAGAGAAATAATTAGATGCTGTCCTTGTTTCTGCAAGATTTCAAAGAGACATCATCAGAAACCCAAACCAACATTAAAACGTAAAATACAAAAGCAAGAATGCACGGGAAAGCATAAGATAAAACATCTCCCACACAATGTTTGAACTCATAAACAGCAATTCTCCTTGTGGTCATGAAAACATCAAACCTTCTTAATAAGTTTGGTTTCAACTAATTCTTAAGAGACAACAATCTATAATGTTCTCAACTTTTCTCCCTGATAAATGAACATGATCACAACAAAAGTAAAACATAATTTTTAACCGTAAGATGGAACAGTGGTATCAAATTACAAGAGGACATGGAGAAACAACATAATCGAGAAAATGTCTGTGAGAAAAAAGAGCAAAGACACCCATCATACAATATGATGATGGCTATGGCCCTCACAAACTTGGGCAAAAGGTACAGTCTTCTCTCTTCTCCCTTTTCTTCCCCTAAATGAATGATGCACACAAGTAAATCACTCTTCTATTTGAAGTAACGTACTTTTAATTCTTTTTTTCAGGGGGCCACAAAATTATGCACCCCACCATATTCTTCTCAAATAATAGTGACAATCCACAATTCAAGTAAGGTCTTTGTTGCCTAAGCATTGTACCCACAATTCAAGTATGAAAAAGAAAACAGAAAGAAGAAAAAATAGAATTTATGCATGGGTCATGCCATTGTAAAAGATTGGGTCAGCAAGCGTAGAAACATGATTTATAAGTATGATCACAGCCACTTTGTGCAAATAATGCCAAATTAGGCCTGTAGATCTCAACACCCTCAATTAATCGAGAACACATTGGGTAATGAGCCTTTATGTTAAAATATCAAAGCAACATACAAGGTTCTATCAAAGGAGTGGGATGTATGCATATCTACACATATATGCTTACATAAACATACATTTTGTCCTTACCTATGCAATTATCATGATAGTTGACTGCTATGGCCATATATTAATATTTACAACTATGAAATATTGGATTTTATCATAATAATTTTTCTCCGTTGCCATGACCCCACCATGGTGTGTCCTAAATTTTGAACTTCCACTTTAGTCGGTATATGTTTATATTGTGTCATGCCAGAACCATGTCCATAGGCAGTGTACATGTGCCACCATCTGTAGCAACACTGCAGGTTAAGGTCCTAACAGACCATAATCAAGTCATCTATCAACTGAGGTAATGGAAATATTGTAACCCTTTTAACGAATAATCAGTAGATTCAAGCAGCCAGCTAATGGTCTAATAAAGTCCAAACACGGTGGGGTCACATTTCTGTATAAGTGAGAACTTCACTTGATATTTATCTCTCCGTCTTTTCTATATAATGTCAGTTTTTCTACATGCCTCTAATGCTTACTGACAAGCGAAGGGATGCAATGCTACCCATCCCGACAAGGGACTACAAACCAATTAAGTTGCTTATAAACAGCTCAGCTTGACAAGGGCTCAGTTCATGCTCGTTTAATTAATTAACAAACCGAGCTCTGTCATAATTCTCATGAAACGAGCCAAGCACAAACATCTCTTTACTCATTTGTTCATGAACAAGATCGTAAACAGGCTCGCTTAAAGCTTGTAAATATATATACATATAGCCCACTAATATAGGACACCCATCAAATAGCTTCTGTTTTGTTTCAATATGTTAGATCCATTAAGCACATATCTTGTTAGGTGCATTAGGCCCATGTATAATAAAAATCAAACAAGTCAAGTTTATGCATTCATATCAAACCAACTATAATAAAAATCAAGGCAGCCAAGTTTTTAGCCCTACCCCCTTGGAATGAATTTGCGTGTATCCTATCGAATTAAGGGCAGGTTTAACTTGTCCCATCATGAACTTGTCCTGTTTAGTTTTAAAATATATAAAATAATACTTAATTATTTTTGTTCTTTTCATTGTTTTTCATAAAAAATTATCATTATCATTGGTAATATTTGTATTTTTTATTAAAAAGAAGAGGTTAAGTGCACTTAAAACCCCTGTAGCATACGCGATGTAGCACGATGACCCCCTACTTTTTAAAATGAGTTGTGCCAGTCCCTAATTTTGAAAAAAGGTGCGAATACCCCCCTCAAACCACTTTTTCTGTGACATGTGACATAAAATATATGTTTTATTCCGTTTTTTCCCTTTTAGCATTCCAAAAATGCCCCTGGCTGATTTGACCCATCTCTCTCCTTCGGCTCTCTCTCCTCTCTACCATACTATAATCTTTGTTGCTTCGGTGAATGGGTTTTGGCGAATCTATTTGTTGCATACTCCCAGCTTATAAACAAGCTATTAGCAAACTCAACAATCAACATGATAGGAAACTAGGCTTGTAACCATGGTCCTGAATTGGAAACTTTTATATTGTGGTCTCTATGTGCATATAAATCCCTAACATTTGAAAATTTGTAGCAAATTTTCCCCTATGACCAATTTTAACCAAAAAAATCTCTTAAAACCTAAAATACCCTTTTTAAATGACTACAATACCCTCAGAAATCAGCCACATCGTTTAAGGAAATGTCCTTTTTGGACATTTTGCCTTTTCATTATTTATTTATTTATTTTATTGTAAGGGTATTTTAGACATTTCAATCACTAAATTGATAGATTGCCCTTATTTGCTAAATTTGGAAAATGTAAGGGGGTTTTGGAACACTTGGGGTATTTGCACATTCTGTATGTAGCAAGTTTTTTTTTTTTTTTTTTTTTTTTTTCATCATGTATCTTGATAGAAGCAATCACAATTCATAGCCCACAATAAGCCAACCAAATATCAGGGACATCATTTCAACATGTTTGGTTACAATGAATGCTTAGGGAACAGTTCTTTTTCATTTGTGTGTGGTGGAAGCAAATTTAATACATTCTATATTTGCTTTAATTATGCATTGATTGTGAAGTAGCTTTGACAATGCATTAGCAACAGACAAGGAAGAACCTGATCCAACCACACAGATTCTAAAAGACTACTTTGGGATGCTAGCAAGACATTGACATACACTATTCTTTGTGCTTCTTTGTATAGTCAAGAATGTGCTCTAAATATATATACTCATGAAAAGTAGATTCCTATATACCTCATACATAAATAACCTTTACCTACTTTATTTTTCATGATCTCTCCATCCTTCAGTGGCCATGACAGAGACTATTTAGAGAGAGAAAGTCCACTATGAAAGAGAGTAGAAGAAGAAGAAGAAGTCAAAGGTGTGGAAAATAGAAAGCCACCAAAGAATATTAGCCAAGGATATAATGTTTAAAAAAAAAGCTCTATAAAGAACCCGTCAAAGATAAAGGCAGTCTCAACAAAGAATTTATCAGCAATGAAATGAAAAAGAGCTCCTCATTGGGCTCATTGTACTGCTACTTTGCAAACTGTAAACTTACATCATAGTTACACGTTCCCAGTATGCCCCATTATTCTGCAGTATACAGCGACCATAGTGACAATCATGTGACAATGGGTTTTTAACTTGCTATTGTTGTCTAGATTTACGATATACTCTTAAAAATATTGTGATGCATTGTGATTACTGAGACTGTAGTTTAGTCCAATATATCACCATAATACCCTGCAAAGGCATGTCCTCCTCTGTGTTGCATAATAAGCACAACAATTATGGTACGATTTTGGTGTAAACCAACAGTTATGAGCTATCCATAAGGACCATAACTATGTTAAGTTGTGATCTAACAACAATGATTGGTCCTCGATCATATTATATGCCAGAGTACTTTATAATTCACCGAACTGCAGTATAATCTATTATATTTAATTGCAATCCTTGCACCATAGAGAGTGAGAAGGCATATGTTATGACCGTAATGACTATGACAAGGGCAAAAATGTCTTGATTCATAATCCCACATTGGGATATTTTGGCACCCGTTCAAGCAAGGTTTGCAGTCATGGTGTAATCAGTTTTACATAATGGATTCAGTGATCGCAATTGTAAATTCTTTTGACCTTGCACATAGAGTCCAAAATGCACCAAAAAGCATTTTTTTTTTTTTTAATTTTTTTTTTTTTTGGTGAATTTTACTATCTTTTATTGAATTTATTAAGACCATTTAAAACAAGTATTCATGAATTCTAAACCAATATTATATAAATGCTTAATAATTATACTTTAATAGATTTAAGTATAAAATAAATGAAAATTCATACTATATATAACATGTGAAAATAAAAAATATATAATACAATTTAAAAGTATGACAAATTTATTAACCATACCATATAGATTATATAACATATTTCATTTGTGACCCCAAAGCTTATAACATTCAAAAATATTAAACAGTTATTTCCTTTTAGAAAATATTAATTTTGAAGTAACATTAGCAGAAAATACTATCTGCTCCAGTGGTTAGGATTCCTTGACTTTAAAAATTGTGTCAGGTTTCGAGTCATGCTATGTTGTAACTTTCTAGATTCACTTTGGTTTATATGATTCAACTTTCTAGAAATAGTTAAAATTAAGTGTTACATTATAACAAACAAACAGAAGTGTTGGAGCAATGGTTAGAGTCCTTTGATTTTTGAAACTAGCCAGATCAAATCTATTGGGCATCAACAATAAAACCACTTCCAAGTGTTGGGCGGTTTATCAGTAGGAGTAATGGCAAGGCAGAAACGCATGTGTAAATAGGTTCTTGATAAGAAAAGGTTTCTAGTCCATTTGCCTAGGCATTTGAGTGGATGGACAACTTTCCTTTTTTGTTCATGTCCATATGTAAAGTCAAATGTAAAAAGGGTACTGTGCATTCACAAGTCCTAATGAGTAATTACATGTATATGCATGAAAGACAGATGCTCAAATGACTTCCATGAATGGTCAATAATCTCCATTTTGTTAGTCTTTCAAGTGAATACCAAAACAAAATAATACCAGAAAACTTAGAAGTTCCAATTTGCCCATTTTGCACGAGTTGCATTTTCATTTTTCTTATGACAAATAAACACACAAACACTATACACACAGATAGAGATAGAGATAGAGATTTACTTGGTAATTCACACATGGGAATTCACATAGTTCATGCCTTGAGTAAATGAACCTTGATGAGCATACTGCAATATTTATTCACCCCGAGAGGCAAAAAAAAGGAAGACAATAAAGTAAGTTTGTGAGAGAAGTTCGTTCAACAAAATCAAATGATGCAAGCAGCAAGCAATTGAAGTTACTGACTGACTGCAGTTTGCAAGAAAAAAAATTTCAGAAAAAGATTTTCTTTTTGGTAAGCAAGCAACTCACAAACAATTTGCCCTGCTTGGGGCTTGAACCCTCAACCTCCCCCTTGGAGGTGCGGATATCATATAAACCAGGCAAAAGGCCTAGTGGTTTGGAAAAACACTATTTGTTAAAGCACCTGAGCATTAGGGCCGAGCTGTGATCCAACTGTGTCCTTTTTAGCAGAATTATCTCCGCCCCTAGCAGATCCTTTAGTGTCACCCTGTCCAAGGTCACAATTTACCAACAGCGTCAGCAATTATAGACGCTAAACAAAGACCTACACAACAATTGAATAAATGAACAAAAATGGGAAATAATGTTACTTAGTTGGGAAAAAAAATAATCACATACCTCTAACTGATCATCATCATTATTGATGGAGCAAAAAGGAAAAAGAAGAAGAAGAAGAAGGTAGTAGTGTTAGATTAAACTCATAAGAAATATGCAAAAGTTAAAGTAAAATCAAACATGTATAAACTAATTCATGTTTGGTTGCAGAGAAAATTAACAAGATAAAACTAGAATCTTCAGGCCTAACACAACTAACGGCTTCAACAATTTGAGTTCTAGATTTTTTTCTTAAAATTAAAAAATAAGATAATCCTCAAAAGCTCACTTTTTTTTGTCACTTTTCTCAAAACTAAACAGAGAATCACATTTCTAAAGAGAAAATCTATGTTTGCTTATATCACGTCGAACCAGATAACCAATACAATACCAATTACCAAACATAAAGTGATCACCTCTCTGTACTTGTTTAGGTACGCTTTTAGCGGATCGATGTAATCTTCAAAACCCAACGTCGCCATTGCCCACAACAAATCGTCGCCATTGACCGTCTTCCTCTTCTCTTTCTGACATTTATCACTCGCTCTGCAACACAAACCCCAAATCAGTACAACTTGAAAAACCATTTGACACAATATATATACATATATGATCGCATACTCGCTGGTGATGAAACTAATGAACTCGGAAACGCATTCTTGAACCGTGTCCTTGGCATCCTTGGCTATCTTCCCATTGGCAGGCAATGCTTTCTTCATGATCCGGCTGATGTTGGCGATTGGAAGGTACCGATCCTGCTCGCGAACGTTTCCTCGAGGGCTCTGCTCGCCGCCGCTCTCGTGGCTCCCGCCGGCGGGACTCGACGGACCATCGGCCATCGTTCCCGGATCCCTAAGATCATAATCAAATGATCAGCAAAAACCGTCGAACGAAATGAAAAAACCTAACCCTAGCTTGTCCATGACCGAACATGGAAGGAGAACGGATAAATTTTAGAGAGAGAAAGTTAGTGAGAGAGAGAGGGGGGAGGTGGTTGATTACCTGTAGAGAGAGAGAAGATTTATAAGTTGGCGCGCGTCGATGGAATTGTTGTTTTTGTAGTGAGAGAGGGAGAGATCGGACGATTAGGAAGAGAAGAGAAAGAAAGAAGACGAATCTGATGAGACTCTAGAGCTTTTTTCTGGGTTTGAATGTGTTGTATCTACACCGTTGGTTGTGTAGGTACATTTTGCAACAACAGTGTCTCATACTATTACGCTTCTTTGTGCTTCTGCTTCATACACGTGTCATTTGTGCCCGATATTTTGGTGAAGAGCAAAGCTTTGCTACCCTGTGATAAGCTCCACAGATATTAACATACATGTTCACAATCTAATACTGTAACTTTATTGAATAATATAATTTTAGATAAATTTCCCTCTTCTTGAGAAAATGAGTAAAATTTATAAAAAATTATAAAACTTAAAGACAGTCTAAGTGAAATATTAACAAATTTTATGGAAGTGTTGTATTGTTGAGTGGTTGAGTTGCTCTCCTTATCCGAAAGTCTGCATTCGAATCTTATACCTTCCCCTATCTCTTTTAACATTCTTACCATGAGAAATATTAACAAACATTCTTGCGAAAAAATATTAACAAACTTGATAGAAAGGAAATGAAATTTAGGCAACAATTTTACATAAAGTTCCTTGTTATTCATGTAACCTTTACACCAAACACGTACATTTTTTAGTACATTATTATTTTTTATTTTTTATTTTTTTATTTTTTTTTGGGCAAAACAAGAATTGTCGGATGTTAGTAAATGTAAAGGCTCAAACTTAAGCACTCCAAGTTTTACGAGAGGCTCGCTAGGCTACGAGCCTATTTGGGTTTTTTTTTTTTTTCAATATCCAAAAAAACACACACCCCTTTTTACATATTATCTCACTTGAGATTTTGAGTAGAAAGAAACCATGGTGACATCTTGTAAACTACACACGAAGATACCTATTGATTATATGTATTAGTAGCATTGCTTAATCGGTCTAAACTTATGTGTAACATTCCTAAAAGGAAAAACAGAGAACATATAGGTCCAAAATTTTAGAACTTAAAATTTGTATAGCATTGCTCAAAGAAAAGGCCAGACTAAAACGGTCCAAAATCTTGCATCGTGAACAACTATGGAACACGGAGATGACTCCAAAAGCATGTTACAAGACATGTGCATTTTCTGACCTAACTGAATAGGCACCATTCAGTGTGCACCAGTATTTAAGATCAATCAAACCACGTGCTTAAAATGTACCAACTTGCTCTTTCTTCCGGTGCTGTCACTTCTGTAAATGGTAGGGTTAGCTTTAGTACAAATGGAAGTCCATAGTTCTGAGACCCAAGCATTTGTATGTAAACGCAGCAGTGCAGATTCCGTGAGCACGGCTGGAGAAAAGCAGGGGCAGAAAACCTTGTTTCTCTAGCTGTCTTGGATCTTTGCACAGTTAGGGTTAGCTTTAGCTGTCTTGCATTTGTTTCTCTAGACAAAATGAAATGTTTCTCTTCTAGGGCTATTGCTAAATCAAGGACACACCAGCCTCGTAACAATGATAGCTTACATGTTAGAGAAATTACGAATCCACAACTAGAATCAGCGCTAATATCGCAGTTCTGCTCCACCTTGACAGCAAAAACAACAAAGACACCAGCGCCTATCAGTGATCGGGTAAATGGACTGGGTACCCTTCAAGACCTGCTTTCTTCATGATCTCTTTCTGCTCATAACAATGAAGAGAAACATTTCATTTGTTTTGTCTTCGTATGTTTCATGGAAATTAAAATTATGAAAAGGTATATACAATTTCAACAAGAGTAATATTACTAGTTCAAATGACCGTACTGAAAAAAATGTGATCATGACATAGTATAATAGAGCAGCACTGCCTTACCTTTGATGGATGCACCAACTTTTCCATGCAACAAACATATTTCCCTTGCAGTCACTATGCATAGCATGAGAAGCTAAAACTTAAAAGTGGTGAATGAATGTTGTATCCCTAATATGATTTAATGAGTTGAGAATTTTCTGAACATTTTAAGACAGTCTCAGCATATATATATATATACAGAAACAAATAGAAACTGAGTAGCACATCAACCCCATAGTTTCAAGGTAAAGCAGTCACTCTATTTGCCATCACATTAACTCAACTATATTCAACTCAAAAAAGTCTTATCCTATTTGTTCCGAGCCAGCTAAATAAATCCTGTTTCAACATTATATTCTATTTAAGATAATTTTAGTTAAACAACATCCACTTTTTCTTATCTTAATATCTCAAACCATGTTAGTTTTGATGTTTCCATTCCCCTAACATTATCCTCAGTGTATGGCATGCCACTCTTTTCCATGATTATCAACCTTCTTTTCTAAACAAAAAAAAATATAGTGAGAGTTCTCCAGTACCATCCCCAGACCCCTTTCCCCATGGTACCAAAAGACAGCCCACCAGATCTCCTTCTTGAAACAAACAGATCTGTTGGCAAATGCTATGGATTTAATGCTTAGCATGCAAAACAGACATCCCCAATGACCGATGACACACCCAAGTGATGAAGTCAAATGGCACTGGAAATTTTCAGCGGACTTGAGATTTCAGTAATGCATTTCAATCTGGAAGTTGCATTATTAACAGCAAAGTATTTACTTCCCTTGACCAATAAGATAAAAAAGAGAACTTGAGAAACTTTGAAGTACAATGGAAAATAATATCTAATACACACTGCCAAATGCCTTTTCTGCATCATTTTCATTCTCAAAGGTGATAGATTGCGGACCAGTACTTGGAGTATTGGTGAAAATACAGGGTTTAACAAGTATTGATGCTAAATCAAGTCTAAGAGTATACTCTTTGTACAACATAACGAATTAAGTCTATTTCCAATCTAGTTAACCCAGCATCCTACACAGGACCAACACTGTGCAATGATTTTTATGGCCTTTTCAGAAGTGATTAAGTATTTTAAGAAACTGAACTAGACACGGTCACTTTTCTCCATTGGATCTGCTGACATCTTAATCATTCCTCTTACGTGAGGGAAATTGATGAATAATCACATAGTGACAAATGGAGCTAGTAAGAAGTAAAATATCTAGTCGATTACCTGAATTATTGTTGTGGTCCTCCCATGACCCTCCTGATATTGAAACGCACGATATCATCAGCAAACAGTATATTCGCAATAGCTCAAAGTCAACATTTATTGTTACCCTTAGTTCACATACCTCAAACCGCTTCTCCTCCCATTTTACCACCTCCCAAGATTTTGATTCCAGTGATTCCCATGAACTTGGAAATCGAATTGTCTCCACATGCTGCAAAAGCCTCAAGCTACCTGCAACAGAGAACTCCTTAAATTGCACTTTCCCAAGTGGCAGTAACAAGAACTATCTTACAAGCTTCAATGACTAGAGACAATGCATGCTCTACTGTCAAATTGGATAAGAACTTATCCTTAATCATCAAGCATTTAGATTGCAACACTGATGTTTTCCGAAAAAGTGAACAACATGGCTGATGGACCCCAGATCCATAGCACAAGAGAGAGAGAGACATTTGGCTTTGTGATTCAACATTACAATCCGAACAGTAAGTCACAAGTTTGTCAAGATACTAAGACTAAAAATCACTAGTGAGTAGTTACTAAATAGACAATTAGTTGTTTAAACCACAAGAACTTTGAAAAAGATTACCAGTGAAATGGCCATGGAAATTTCAACAGGTTTGAAAGGTCCGGTGAAACTAGTATTAACTAGTAAGTTCTTACAACAAGGTGAACGTCCATATCCCAACAACTGAACCATATAATTCACTGTTAAAACATTCAGTGCAGTTATAAAAAGGTCCAGTGAAACTAGTATTAAGTTCTTAAACCAAGGTGAAAGCCCAAAGGCCCAAAATCCCAAGGTCTAGAAGTAATTAGCACATTTTCTACTATATGTAATCACCTGCCTCGGAAAAATATTAGAAAGGACAGAAAACTTTACTTGTAATGAATGCCTCTTTCCAAGTTTCACGTTCTGACCACGATGGTGCAACTTCTCGAAGTGGTATTCCATTGCTTGAGCATATGCTGCACGAAATGAAAACTGTCACGAGCACATAATGAATGAATTTAATCTATAGATCAGTTGCAGATTGGAAACCAGGCTGCTGGCCTGGTTTAGCATGATAAAAACCTTCTGCTCAAGGGAAATTCTGGGTGAAGTTCACACTCAACCATGGTTATTGAAAGGGTAAATTGTAGGTCAATATAACCGTGATATTAGATCAACATTTGGTAAAATTATGAGATTTTTGTGATCAAGTTGGTTTAACTACAGTTGTAAAGTCAATATTCAAATGAAATCAAGAAAAGATTATTGATGAAATGCTTTACATAGTATGGTTTGAATAGGTCAAAGTCAAATGTTGCAATAAGCGTCAAGGCTTTGCAGATTTGATTATTCACAGTTAATGAAAGGGTACAGGTGCCAGAAATAGGCTGCAACACTCATCAAAACAAAGGCATTCCGATATTTGGTTCGAACCAGCAC
>JAOTQH010035303.1:0-17854 GCA_025631255.1 Cornus kousa | reverse complement strand
TATTCAAAATAAAAGAAAATTGGTAAGACATTAGACAAGATTTATGTTGAAATGACTTAACTATTTATAGTAATTAGGTTTAAACATGTTATATTCACGATTATAACATGTTGAGTTAAATAGGTCATAAACGAGTTACACGTGTTGAATTCCTCAACCCTAACCCAACACGGTTAAGTAAACGGGATAATTGTATCGACCCTTTTATGGCCCAAACCCGTTTGTGCTAAACCCAAACCCTTTTAACTCGTGTCGTGTTCGTGTCGAGTTGTCGTGTCATAATTTGCCACCCCTAATTTCCATGATATACAACATTCAAGAACTGATTAAGACAAACATAAACACGATAAGGATTCAAGGGCACATTACAGATCTCAGGTTAGTATTTCGAGTACAAAACTCTTCAAGCAATAAACAACTCTCGAAAATACCAAAACAATAAGGAGGAAAAAGGACATAAATTAGGGCTCAGAATCAGGATTTTCAGTAATGTAGACTATAAATTCACAATTAGGGTTACGGTGTTTGTCTTCCAAGGTCCCAAAAAATGAAAAATTCCACATCAAACCATCACTCCCTTATAATCATCCTTCCACTTTTGACAAGAAAAAACCAAACAGAACTACAAAATACGACGGTTAATGACAAACCTGCTTGTTGGTCTGCGAGTAATCGACCATGTACTCGTACGCATCGGCCTGAGCATTAACCCTAGTTTCGGTCCCTTCAACGGGCAACGCGAACGCGTCCATGACGATGATGGCGTCGCGGTCGGTCTTTCCCTGCATGAGGCCCATGACCTCGATGGTGCCACCAGAGCGAGCGTGCACGACCATCTTGAGGAGTGCTAGGGCTGAGATCTTGACCCTTTTGAAATAGTGGGGGTCGTTAACCCAGGGTTTCTCCTGCTGAAACTTGGTCTGAGCCGCCTCGTCGTAGTAGAAGATGGCGTCGGAGTCCGACGGGGGCGGCGTCTCCATTGTGACGATGTTGTTCTCCAGCTCCCACGTTTGCTGGGCCATCGCCGCCGATGAAGAAAAGGAGGAGTAAGCGTCCATCCGGGGTGAACAGAGAAATCACAGGGGGACTATCTTTGTTTGTTTGCTTAACTCAGCAGACCAAATCGCTAACAACACTAGTATCTCTCCGCTCCTCTCTCATTAATAAGTCGGTGTTTGTGTAGGATGGTTACAACTGTAATTTTCTACCGCTATCAAAAATTGAGAAGAATAACAAATTAAGCACTAAATTATTCTATTTTTTATTTTATTTTCTTCTAAAATAACCACGAAAGAAGAACATGGGTTGAGACCATTATTTAACCCCTTCTACTTAGAGTTATGACTAACCCATAAAATTAAAGACGATCAACACTGATATGGCAATTTTTTTAGCTTCATATATCAAATATGCTATTCAAATTACTATGAAAAACCTTGTCCAATAGGTGTTGAAAAAATTAATTTGACAAAATGCAATGAATTTAGGAGATAATTGTCTGTTCACATAAATATTAAACAAAAGTATCTTCCTAACAATTTGAGGGGCATATTTGTCACTATCTCTTGTTATTTTTTTATTTTTTTTTTGGAAGGTTTCGAAACCCACCATCTCTTGTTATTTGTCAAGAAAGACAATGTCAAGGTGCGTTTGTTTAATAGAGGTAATTACGGAAAAATTATTCGATAGCCTTGATACATTTGACACTTGATAGATTAATTCAGTGAAAGATAAAGTTATGATTTCTTTATAATATATTTATTATATACTCTTGTGAGAATCTGAATTTAACTAATCCCCTTAATACATTTTACACTTGGTAAACTAATTCAATGAAAGATAAATTTGAGATTTCTTTGTAATATATTTATTATATACTCTTCTGAAAATCTGAATTTAACTAATCCCCAAGTATAAATGGGCCACCACCATCTAACGATTTATAGGTAATAATAATCATCAAAACGTAATATTGCTTAAAGCAATAAGTTAGCATGCATAATCATTTGAAACAATCATTTGCATAATCATAATCATAATCATAAACAAATGTTGTCTAATCGGATCGACGGTGGACAAAAAGTAAAGGGAGCCTCAGTGCCCTGATCCTGTTGAAAGGCAAAAAGAGTTTTGGAAAATCAAGTCAATTCAAAATACCATCGGGATACTTGTTTGTGCAATAACATAACTAACCAAACATATTATTGGAAAAAAAATAAAGTTGTGATCCCTAATTTGATTATTGACTTTCAAGTAAAACAACTTTCGAGTATAATAATTAATTTATTTCTCCCAAGAGCAACCACTTTTTGTTTCAGCGCCGAAATCAATTGTAGCAATCAGCAAGTTGTTGATTCCCAGGACTGGAAGACCTCGAGAACAAAACACAAAGTTTGGCGCCCTTCCTCTAATTGCACTTGTTACTACCTTGAGAAGACTCAACCCAGAGCTGCTGGGACTCACGTCTATTGTGATCCCTCAAAAGTCATTCCTAACTTTCACACCAACAGAAATTAGAACCCCCCTCTTCTCTTTGCGAAATTTACTTTAAAATAAATAAATAAATAAAAATCAAAAGGCCTACCTTGCAAATTAAAATCTGTGTCATGCCTAGTACACAATGTCAGCTCTAGAAGTACATTAAGAGTATGATTCTAGTGATAATTGACTGAACAACGAAAAGACATAACTCTCACTACAGACTACAACCGCACTAGGTGGAAGATCCCTTCCACACAACTGTACAGCATAAATAATCCATTACACAACACAGTTTTTTTGCATCATTTACCCCTTCCCCTTCCCCTTCCTCCCCTTTCCTTTCTGTTATATCTGTTCGATCTCTTTTCCTCTTGCTTCTCAACCATATTGCGTCTCTTGCCTGCCAAGTTGCGTGTTGGATTCAGCCGAGTCCGTTTCGATGGTAACACCTCATAGTGCATGCTAGAACTGTTCTCAGAGTCACCAGCTATGATGTTGGTTTCATCTACAACCGGGACCTCGACTGAAGTTTCACTCAGAAGCTTACAGGTCTCTTCTACAGGGATATTAGTATTCAGTTTGTCGTGGCTTGAATCAATGGGAATTAGGTTCTCACTATCAGATGGTCTAGGATCCTTTTCTGCATCCAATCCTGCAGACAAACTAAACAAGACAAAACTTTCAAAAAAAAAAAAAACTAAACGAGACAACCCAACATTATTTTTCCTTAATTAAAAACAAATACAAATGTAAAATGAATAAATCAGCCACCGTTCACCTGAATTCTGAATAAGGGAAACCATTAGCATTTGACGTGCTTCTCAATTCAGTCACTTCTTTCGCTGTAGAACCATTTATATTACTTGATCTTGAATCTGTAGATACAATCAAATAGAGAGAGAAAGTCAAATACAGCACAAACACACACACACACACACACACACAGAGAAGAACAGTCATAAAGAACCCACATAATACCGAAAAGAAATGAAACAGGTTATCCATTTTTTTCTTTAAGCAGTTATTTGTCACCCTCATATTGATGTGTGCGCGCGAGAGAGAGGGGCGAGAAAGACTTTGTTACACCGGTAATACTAGGTCATCCGGGGTCCAATTACTACGTGTGAGTATTTAATCAGAACCGTAGGGGGGGGGGGAGGGGGTTTGGTGTTTGGATATCTAGAGATGTGGAAACTGAGAAAGAAGAGATCCATCTTGGATGGATTGAAGCTGATGGAGCCCAAGGGCCCCAAAATTTAAAGTACTCGTGCAAAAGCAGTGTTCTATTACAGGGCGCCGTTAAAAAATAAATTTGATATCCCCAACTTTTCCGCGTATATCAGAAAAAATAAATAAATAAATAAATCTTTTTTCTTTTTGGCCTAGAAAAGGATTTGAGAGGCGGCACCCCTACACCATGAACACGCTGCTATTCCCACAGCCGACCCTTGTAGATCAGAAAAACCTTGCCAAAATATTAGATGCCTGCACTATGGCCCCAGACAAAGAAGACCACTGCAATCTTAAACTCCGGGCAATGAGTGGAATATTGTCTTCTTCTCATAAGCCTCTAGACAAATTCTTGAAAGTCCCATTGAAGCACAATGCAAGATATAGTTTATATATATATATATATATATATATAAATAAAATAAGATATAGTATTATTAGTGTTATAGAAAAAAATAATTTTTTGCCCAAGATGAAATAGAATAATTAATAGCTGCAGATTGACTACCAAAAGTATGATAGAAATATTACCATTATGTTGATTTGAAGCAAAATCTGGAACTGTTGAGTGATGAGATTCAGAAGCATCAACTCCTTCTCCCTTGATAGTCGGACTGGCTTCCATGTCCTTAGGAAACATTTAGGAGAAATATCTAAGACATGTAAATCAATTTCATACAATATAAAGTTCATAAACCACTGAAAGCATCTTTTTATATCTGTCTTACATGGTTACAAGGTTTAATAAAAATATAAAACCACCAAACCAGTGTGAAGAATTCTCATTATTTTAAAAGGTTAATAAATAAATAAATATATAAAATCTAGTTCTACCAATCAGGTACCTGATTTTGTTCTGAAACAAAAATAGCTGGACTGGATGACAAAGCTTTATTATGTGAACCATCTTGTGTCATCTCTGAAACTGACAAAAAGGAAAAAACAAGGTTCAATGTCTTAGAATTTCTACATTTTAATTTCCATATATTCTGAAATTTTTGAATGATTATGAAAGTCAGACTACCTATTCTGTCAAAAAAAAAAAAAAAAAATACAGCAGATTATTGAGAACAAATAGCAAATTTTTACTCTTAGATAAAAAATCAACCTGGAACAACATGGCTAATACTAACTCCTGCAGCCAAGTTCGCAGATGCATCAATCGTTTTTGCAGCTGTTAAAGAATTTGACTCTTGCATTTTATTTTCTACAACTGCTTCGGTCTCACCAGCCACCAAAAAATTTTGACTGGCTTTAGGTTCATGAGCAAATAACGATAGATCAATTTTTCTGGATGGGAGAGTCCGTAGCATATCATCTGTTGCCTTAGAACGCACTCTTCGTACTTCCTCCAGGATATTCCATGACCCAATGGCAAGAGAATCCCTTTTCTGCCAGTTTCAAGTTGCAGCAAATAAACCATAAAAAATAAAATCAGCAGGGTCTAAGTTCTTTTACAAAGTACAGGCCCTAAAAAGATCAAGATTTAAGAGACCGCGAAAGCAATAAGAAAAGAAAATACTGCCGTATGGCCCATATATAAACATATATTAAAAATAATAATAATAATAATCCATCTTAAAGTTTGATAAGGAGCCAATTGGGACCTTATATAATTGAGTTATGAGCCTTAGTTCATGCCTTCTAACCATTATTTGTTTGTTCTCTAGACTCTAATAACTACTTTATATACGTTTTCTTATGTCACAGAAATCAAGTGTACTTGGTAATTTTTTTCCCTCTGATTGATCATGGTTGTATCCCTAGGTCTTATCTTGGGTCTATTTATATAAGTGAGTGTTGGTTAGATAAGGATGATAAGACAAAAGTCTGAAGTTCACTGAACATATATTGAAGCTCCAAGATATTGTGAGATACTTATCAAAGCCAAGAGATCCTAAATTACAACCCTTACCTTATGTCTGTTGCCTAACAGGTTCTTCTTTTACTCTCTACAAGCATATTTTTCAATTTAGTCACAACCAGCCCATATGTTCATTAATTATTCAACCAAAAAGCCTACTCCCGACCCTAATACTTTCCTGCATCATAAAGCCATTTACCAAATACACAAAACCTAAAAAAAATAGTTTCCAGAAATTTTAACACATTTTCTGACATTCCGGTACAGTTATCACTTTTAAAAATAAGCAAATTTCAACCTCTTTCCATCTCGAAACCCTACAACCTTTCTTCCACCCATTTAAGTCCTAAATGTTTAAGTTTTATAAAAAAAAAAAATGGATCCAAGCTTGAGAGAAGTCACTTTGTGCAAAATTATTGCTAAAGGCTAGGTCTGTTTCTAGTCTACCCTTTCCATCATGTTGCATTGGCAGGACTAACATTGAATAATGGCCTTTACAAGGGTATGTTAAGGTTACCCACTTACTCCTGAAGTAACTTCCTTAAACAAGCTGCTAGTAAGTAGGACAATTACCTACCATGTGAAAGATTTAAATTTCTTAGCTACTTGGGTATTTAGTATCCTAAGTTCCTCAGCTCTTAATTCCTGAGCATCTAACGAACCTCCTTAGCTAAGCCATAAGTAAAATAATATATTTTCATTAGATAAGATGAACTGAAGAAAGATTTAAAACCTCCTTCTTCTTTTTTTGAGAATCCACACAACCCTAAATCAAGAAGCAGGACTCTTCTTGCTCTCTTCTTAGTGAAGAACCAAATATTCTTCCATCTCTTGTTTTTCATTGCAGCATGCCATATTCCAGTTTTTCACTTGCTTTTTTCCTAGATCACATACCTTCCTTAAACTACTTGTGTTCAGAAAACAGTGGTGATATTCCTTAATCTTAAGAGCTCACTGCATTATTTATTTATATAACCAAACATCCACACCAACTAGATAATGAACAGCAGGGAGGTTTTCAGGTGTTTCATGTTTGTCCTACATCAATATTTGCCATGAAACGCAAGGTAATAAGTACAAAGACACAATAAATGACAAATGCGGATGTGGATGTGGATGTGGATGTGGATGTGTGTGTGTGTGTGTGTGTAGTATTTATAAAATAATTTTTCTTTCCGTTTAACCATAGATGCTCAGAAAATAGTGAAAAATATTAACAAATTCGCTTTTTGAAAGGACAGTCTTTAATAGTAGAATATGAAAGGTTTGTGGATCTTGTTTACAGGTGGAAAAAATAATGAAAAAAAGAATGAAAAAGGTTTGTAGTAATAAAAGGAACAAGAGTAATTTGTGAAGAACGTAGGTCAGTCCCGTCGTGTGGTCGAGCACCATCAAGAGCTTAAAGAGCATTTTAGGAATCAAATCAGCTAAAGGAAAAAAAGTTTAGCAATAGATTACATGAAAGACAGCTCTCTGAGTCTCTGACAGAGAAGTGAAAACAACAGGCAAAAAGATCATGGAGATACTTACTGTGTACAGTCAACAGCCACAAACAAACACTTCTTAGTTGCTATATATATCCCCGAACCCTAACCCTTTGATCCAAAAACCCTAGCATAATTTACCCCACCTCTTTTGATTAATCCTTTAACACAATTTACTGTGTTCAGAATTCCATTTAATTGCATCATAAAATTTCAAACCAAAGCAGACTCAAACATCAACCAGTTGTTGTGTAAATCCACCCTCAAACCTAATATTACCTTGTCAATCAATAACCCTAAAAATTAAAATCCCTGGCCAACCAGAGTTTGATCCTAAGACAACCTCGATCTCCTTTCTTAAGGGTCCTTAATGACACTCCAACTAGCCCAATAAAGGGCAGTTCGGCCATATCTAATCAAGTCATGGTGAAAATAGGCCCTCGCTTGAATTACTGTTTGATGTTATTATCATCATTTATTGTCAAGAAAGAATGTATAGAAGACAAAGTCCGGGCTTTATGTTAGTTAATCTTATATCTGAAAGGTATTTCTGACACACTTAAAAACATATTTTTATCCTTGGTTGTGGACAAACTGTGAATTTAATTTATTGAAGAATAGCAAGAGATTCATTGGGAAACTCCAATAAGCCAATTTCAATTAAATTTCTCTGCTGTATACTAGAATGGATAACGCATACGCCAGTCCTTTTCAAGTCACCCTTTTAGCCAATAAACGCCTGAAAGGTCCACCAGGTCCAGAAGATCAATAAGATCATTGATCAATAAGAACATTAAACATCATTTCCATAAATTTCAATGACATTTAGCAATATGTTTCATAAATAAGAATTTAATATTTTTCTTTTCAGATTTTTTCCTTATTGGATGATGACTTGGATCAGCATTGGTCGAGTTAAAATAGTAAACTTTAATAGTTCCTTGTCTTCACTTTCATCCTTAATTTAATGTCACCAGAACTAAATTTAATGTCAGCAGAACAAATGACCACCAGATGTCTTATACTATCTCACATGCCCATTTCTTTTCCATAGTTCATACGCCTATACAACATGCCTAACACTGCAACAAGACTGGCATTCCTCTGAGTTTGCCACACACACACACGCAAAACACCCAAATGAAAACCCAATGTTTTTCATGTAATCCCATACTTGACACACTAATCGATAGCTACTGCCTGGTCAGCTGGGGAACTTATCCCTGGCCTTATTCACAACATTTTATTATTATTATTATTATTATTTATGAATTCTACGGCCTAATATCAATTCATCATCCTGGAATAGTAGATTCTCTCTTAAAACCTGCACAAAATTTCTCTCCAGAGAAAATATCACCTAACATAATTATTCACCAAGACGAAACACCCAATTTTAAGGTGAAACGCCATTTTGTGGGATCTTTTAGTCCTTCAAACGGACAAGAGTAACAGAAGAAGCAACGGTAACGATAATGGCAAAATTAGAAAATGAATATTCCAAACAGCACCTTCGATGAGGAGAAAGAATTGCCAACTGGAAATGATGCTCCTTCCTTCGAAAGCTCTATCCCCACTGGTGATGGAGTTTTTAAATCTACATGGCTTATAGGAGACACCCATGGAGAGCGAGAGCGCATATATGATTTGGCCACATCCACTGGTGAGCCCACTTCACCTTCAGTAACCTGCATTGAAAGTGATTGAATCAGCATGGTGATGCAATCAACTTGACATTACACTTATACAGCAATAATTCCTAAAATCTTGAGCATACTATGCTCTATCTGATAGCACAATTAAAAATGTTTGCACCACTAAGGTAATAACATTAGATTATAACATTAAGTAATTTAACTCAAAGTAATAAAAGCATATAGAGCACCAAAATCGGGGTCAACTGGTGCACACATGAAGTATAAAAAAATCAAAATAAATAAAAAACCAGATTATCTACGTAGTGATGTTATACTAATAAAAAAAAAATCTATGTAATGATGTTATTAGATATTTTGCATGATTTATTTTCCTTACTGCACTAACAAACTAATTTGTATTTATGACTGAAAATAAATGCTAATCTGTTTGAACATTATGTTTTATGAGTCTGGAGTCTGGTATCTCTAACAATCTCCTGACCTAGTATAAGAGATAAGAAAGCATTCACAAAATTAAAGTTAATAAACAGTATTTCAAATCAGACATTCATAGGTATCTGTTGCACCAGAATATCTTGATTTAAAGTAAGCACCTAAGGTGTTACCTTCTACTTCAAGAAGTGAAAAGTTAAAGTCCCAAGAGTCTGGTTTTTGCCTCCAGGCCCAACTCAGTAAGAATATGGTTTAAAACTTCTTGAGGCAAGCAAAGTAAGCAATGGTACTGACAGCTGTAAGCTTCACCAGGCTAAGTCAGAAGTTTGCTTTACATAAGGTCTTAAGAGCATGTATTGCGTGGATAACAAACTTTAGTATATGTCAGTAGAGTGGAGAAATATGGCAAGTACAAATTTAAAAATATTATATTGGGTTTAAAGGTTTTTTAAAAAGCCAAAGTAAGGTTGAATAGATGGAATATAAATTTAGGATTAGAGTATTCCCATACTCCAATGTATACAGTATACACAAGCATGTGCGGCTGTGCGCCCAAAAAAAAAGGGGGAGAAACCAGAGCATGAATTAAGATGTAACTTTAAGCCCTTTTTTTTTTTTTGGTTGTATAAGTGTGTAGATAAAACTCCAATTGGAATACTTTATGAACTTAATAGATAATACATTGACTTTGGTTTTGGTATAAAAAAAAAAATTCCCCTTTCCTTTTACACAACCTGTACACGTGGGTTGCCACCTGCAGGGCCCTATGTATAACTTCATACAAATTATTCTATATTGAAAATTAAAGATGTTTTTTGCTCTGCTACATGCTCCAAAAAAAAAAATTCATCACATTTTAAGCTGGTTTCTGGTCAACAACAGCTTTTTCTCTTTCATTTCATTTTCTAAATTCATTGGTGGATTAAATTTTCTAGCATATGACAATAACAAATAACAGGCCCCTGATGCATCATTGTTTACACTTTACACCTTACTTTAAGTTTGGCTTTAATGAGACCATTATAGGATAACAAGAATGTCTACTTTTGGAGTAATCAAAATTACAGGATACTGCATAGTTGCTCTCTATTAGAAAGTGAAGTATGTTGATATCTGTGTTTCATCATTGAATATCACATAGCGAAAAGACATCAATTGTGAACCACCTCCACATTACTTCTCGTAGAACTAGGTAAAATCAAATTTCCGTGTCCTTCAAGAGAGAGAAGAAATCAAGCTGCAATACCACAAGGGAATGAACCCAGATGGAATAATCTCTCCTCCCCAAAGGGGAGGTTGAGAGTTCGAGCCCCACTAGGGGCTTATCGGTGTCTGTCTGTGTGTATGCTTTAACTTCCGGGAAGAAATATATATATATATAGATTGATAGATAGATGGCTCGCGATCATTCAACACCCTTGTAGTATGCATATAGCTCATATAACCCCCCTATAGGTTCTAAAAAACCCCTAACGTTTATTGTAGGGGCAACTAAGGACCTCCCGCCAATTGGCCATTAATGGGGTGATAAAAATACTAAATGCCTTTCCTACAATAAAAATTTTAAATTCAGTTAATGAAAAATTACTATTTTGAGATTTATATACAAAAGGGAAGGGCATTTTGGGAATCAATAAAGGGTAATTTTGGTATTTATTAAATTTAATCAGTCATGTGCCAGGCACATGTTTTTTTAACTGTACATTTTTAACGGTAATAGCCGAGAAGTCCTCCTTTACAACATTTTTAAATTCTTGAGGGAGTTATATACCCAAAGTAAAAGAGGGGGGTGTTATTTGCTCAAAAAGTAAACCTTAGGGGTGTTTTACATACTTAGCCCTAGATAGATAGATAGATCAAGCTGCAATGAATTGTGTCAAAATTATCAATTCAAATTAAGTTGAACATAATAGGAAACTGTTCCATGTCTGTTAGTACCACACATGTTTTGAAAGAAAATGGATCTATATTTAAATTTAACCTCCTTGTAAATCAGTAGGATAATTACCTACCATATATTTCTAATTCATAAAAAGGAGCCAATAAGTGGTCATAACTTGAGCAGCTCAGTCTACATGAAGAATTTTGTTCCTTTATTTTGCAAGTTTTTTTATAACCCACCTAGGATGCATTAATAACTCAAGAACCATGTCCATATGGACAGCTGCTCATATTTTTTGTTAATTGTGATGAGTAACACAAACTCGAGTCCACATCATCAGCATCAAAATCTTCCCAAAAATGTATAACATAATTGTGATGTTGTGGCCCAAATTTTGTTTCGGCCAACATGACCCTATTTCAACCCAAAAAATGTGGATTTTTTTTTTGGCCCATTTTCTCTTGTGGGTAGTGGATCAGGGTACAGAATTCTCTTGTAGCCACTATATAAGGGTGTCTATAGTTTGGGTTGTGTAAGTAGAGAACACGGAAAACCGCAAGAAAGAGAGAGAGAGAGAGAGAGAGAGAGAGAGAGAGAGAAAGAGCTAGGGTTTGGGAGCTGAAACTTCTAATCTCCTACTTTTTGCATAGTGAAATCTTTCGTCGGATCTTTACCATAGACGATGATGGTTTTGCTGAACCACGTAAATCTTCGTGTTCTTTTTGTGTGGCGTGTTTACTTTTCTGTCGTGATTCTTGATTTGCGGCGTTTGTAGTAACAATAATAAACATACCCACAAACTACCATAATATTCTCCTACTTTCCTCTTTTGATGAACAACAACAATAGGTAATAGGTCAGCCTCTATGACTCATAATCCATAAAATAATCGAATATTCAAATTTCCAAAAGCTTAACAAAGACTACAAGAGCTGTTCAGCACCCGTAATTGTGGCAGTTCTAAAGGACCTAAACACATCTAAGCACCAAAAGGAACATACATAAAAACTAATGACTTGACTAAGACGATAACAAGGCAAGACTATGTTCATTACTAAAATCTATTGATTAAAAAGGGCTAGCCCAGTGCACGAGGCTCCCACCATTGCGGGGTCTAAGGAGGATCAGATGTCTTATGCATACCTGTGCATCTACTAAATAATTGTATTTCTAGAGTGCCAAGATGTTTATAACCGAACCTCCTAGTATGTCTTGCATATCTGTACATTAATGGATGAGAGATGAAGAATTATATTTAAAGTGTGCAAGACGATTGTGGCCATGCCTTTACAATATAAAAAAAAAAAATAGTATGAGTGGACAACAAGGAAGTTCTCAATGAGGCAAGTCACCTAGGCAATTACAATTGAAAACCAAAAAAGAATTACCCCAAGGCACAAAGATCAAGCGCAAGATGAGATAGAAAACCAAGAACCTAAATATCACTATACATTTGAAACCTAGTGCAACACATTGAAAAAATGTTATAGCAATAAAACTGTAAGATATAATGTTAAAAATTGACATGAAATAGTTACTAACAGGTTGCAGCTCAACAGAATTAAAAGTGAAGGTTACATGATCTAAGTTTGATTTTGAACTGGATCCCACTTTCTTTTCCTCTAACCATCTTTTTGCTTCCATGACAGCTTTACTGCAGAGATCAGGAACATCTGTGTATTAATAAACACCGTCAGTCATGCACAGGTAGATTTCTAGTCTCTCTTCTATTTTCAAGTTCCTAAATAACAATATCGTTATCAACTGTTCTGGTAGGTATCTCACCATTCTGTCCCTCTTTTATGGTAGAATAATCCACAACTCGTGAATTAATAATCTTTATTAGTCTATCGCATTCTTCCCTGGTCAAAGGTAAACACCCATTCAGAACTTGAAAGGTTAAATTGTAGCTAAGAAAAGAAAAAAACTGCAGAAGAATCAGCAGAAAAATTTATCTTTGTCAGAAGAAATGAGTAAACCAATCTGATTATTGCCTACATGGTTAAAAGTAATGAGAATGCACTGTGTAAAACATATAAGAATTGTCGATAAATGTTAAATTTATCTTAGTGTTCCTTTGGAATTCAATGTTTCCTGCATAACAATGCTATCACTAGAGACTAAAACATGAGCAAAGGCCAATTTCAAAGCCACTCTTCTGGAGTCACTAAAAATCTATTATTTATTCAAAAAATATTTACATCAAAAAAATATACAAGTAGAGAGTGTATGAGAAAGACGGAGAGAGAAAGACAAAGACTTGAACATTAATGTACCATCTGCTTAATTCATCAGGCAGAACAGAAATGTAAATGAAACAGAAAAACAGAAGTGGAGAACAGATATCAACTATAATCTCAACTATTGGATCCACCAGTCACCATCTTAATAAAGTACAACTTAAGGCCAGATATATATTTCTTTTTCTCCATACAATTTTGGTCATATAAACTCATGGACAAAGTAAAAACCCTCATTTCAAGATTAGGTGGCTGACTTGTGAATTAGGTCAAAGTTTAGACCTATAGTTAAGGGCAGTCAGAGACAGTGAGACTAGTCTTTATGTTCTGTTCCTTCACTTTTGGATTCCTTCTGATTCTTACGGCCTCAACTTTATGGGTTCAAAGGATTTCTTTTGCGTTTGTACTAGTAATGTTGTAACGTCACTACCCATATCTTGGCCAGTTGGAAACATTATTCCTTGACCAATGTGTGCCATTTCTATTTGGATTGCTCAATTTTAGTTCATTTTTTATGTTATGCATCATAAGAGAGTCACCACTTTACCACCAGCACCCCCCACTCCTTCCATTACTCAACAGAAATTCACAAAGTAAGACTTTTGCTTACAGCTCATCAGGACTCCAGCATAAAAAGTCAATCTATCAGAATAATATAATTTTTGTTTTTAAAAAATTTGTTTATCCACACAAGATGACACAAGTCAAAACAAAAGAAAAAAGATAGCATATATCATAACCTACATATACAACAAAAATTTCCATAAAATAACACAAATATAGAACTATGAAGGCAAACCACAGTGAACAAAAACATTCTTGACTTCAATTCATAAGAGCATCACACACACATACAAAAAAAAAAAAAAAAAAACTTCCACCATTGCATAATTTCGATTCTTTATATGAAGTCCAAACGCAGCATGAGGGATCAATGCTTGAATACTGTAAACATAGAAATGCACTGTATATTAATCAAATTCTTATTAACTTTCAAAATATGATTTGGGGCTTAACTCGTCACTTAAGAAACAAAATAAATTCGCACTTCCATAAAATCTAACTGAAAATAATAACAAAAAAGGTAAGTAATGATACAGTTTTGAGTTTTTTTAAAAAAAAGGTTTTATCAAAAAGTGGATTATTCAGAAAAAGATGATTAAAGGTAATAACCAGGACAATTGCTGCAAGGAGGGGGCAAAGAAAGCTAGGTGCAGCAACTAAGAAAAATACTTCAATTTGTTATAAATTTATGTATAGATTATCACAATAATATACACAAACTTCTAGACAAAAAAAAAAGGCTACGACAAACAAACAAAATCCAAGCAGTCTAACAACAATTAAATGAGAAATATAAGCCAAAAAATTTAACATGAAAAAGAGACTAAAGTTTTCTCAATTACCTTGAAAAGGTCTCCTGCATAAGTAATCGTTCAATTACACATTTAGTTTCACTCTTACCAACAGTTACTTGCGGCTCCTTCCTAAAGCATTTGATTGTTTGTGATGAAGCTCCATTCTTCTGATATAATAGACGGTCAGTTTCACAAATTTAACAATGCCAAAAAATTAATTTATTGTGCATAATAATCAAAGACACGAACACGAACAAGCACCGGTGACTCACAATAGTATTATGATTGTTCATTGCCACAAAATAAATATACTAGCTTATCAAGGTAAAAGCTCAAGCTGGCGCGCTTATAGACACAGTTTCAAATCTAAAAACAGACATTTTGTGTAAAATAATATCAAAGATTAATCTGTCATCAGTTTTCCCTTTTCAACTTCCCACATAGACAATAGTTGCACTAGTAATGGCCTTTTTTAGCATATCAAGGTAAAAATTTGGGATTTTTTGTGGTCATGACAAGTGCTTTGTGAAGTATGTCAAATAATGAGGTAAGTATCAATGTCAAATTTGGAATGAACAATGCACACTTTCTAATATTTCCAAAAGACTGAAGATGATGTTGTCTTTCCAACTCCTTAAGCAACAAGAAGCTTTTAAAAGCAGATTTAGAAATGCACTATTGGCAAACATCCTTTATGTTCTCACTCTTTTGGAAAGTTAAAAAAATCACCATTATTCTTTATTACCTACGTGTTTAACAGACATACATGACTCCATCAAGTAAAGAGGTCAAAAAACTGAATTAGATAAAATAAAATAAAATAAAATAAAGGGATTCAATATGGCACTTCAATTTTTTACAGTTGCACTGCACTTAATTTTTCAAGTCACAAACATCCATCTAACAACAATTAGAAAAAAAAAAAAAAATTACAAGCAGCATAGTTACCTTATTCAATCCATCTGCCTCATCAGGAAGAATGCGATGCTCATCATTGTCATTGTCAGCATCGTCATCTTCTGCAAAATAAGAAAAAGACTCCCTGTGTGAATACATTTAGAAAAGCTCAAAAGCAGAAGAAAACTTCATATTCTCCTTTGTTGAAGCATCACGGGTAATGCCCATGTAATGGCTATAAAAATGACATGCAACCATGCAAGTTACACAAATATCAGAGTCAATTAACCGATTCTTCACGTATATCTCAATTTTACAGCTTCACTAGCTACTCAAAAATCATATAAATACCTCTTCACTTAATGTAAACAGTGATCTTGAATGTACATTCAGATAGAATCTTTAAGTTAGACTGAAGAGAGATGGAAGCAAAAAATGCCATTTTGTCATTGTATTAAATTATTTTAATGGAATCAAAAGCAAATTACATGGTTCCACTTATGTACGTAATGTGCACAGAAGAATCAAGAATGGAAGAATAATTTCATTGATACCATTTGAAGCAGCCACATGATGTACAACCTAGTGGTCTAAGAGCAAAAAGGGAAGGGGAAAAAAAGTAACTAACAATTCAATGCATCACTGTTCTTCAGTGAAGTGACATGTTAGTAATTTTAAATATTAGAGCTGCTTTGTTTGGTTACTTAGGAAAACTCCAAGATTTGGACATTTAAAACTGATTTTAGTTTCGCAATAATCGACTGAAATTTTGACCACACTTGAACAAAAGTTCTGCTAAAAAGACAAAGAAAATATTGAAAAATTTTGGTGGTTATCAATATGTGTATGAAGGTCCAAATAGGTTCGGCTACCTATAAAAGTTGTTGACTTAATACAAAAAGGAGATTATCTAAGAGTTGTTTCAACCTTTTTTTCACAATGGCAGCGAAAGGGTAATGGTGTGTGCACGATCGGGAATTGAGGCAAATTACAAAGACAGTCCACATAGAACAAACTACTTTAGAGAGGGAAATATATATATTAAAATGTTCCACTGGAGCCTGAACCCTCAGCCTCCCTTTTGAAAATGGGGAGGACATACCACTCCAGCAAAGCTTTCGTGGTAAAATTGTAAAAATATATATTAGATGGAATTTTCAAATACAGGAAGAGAAAGGCATTTCTCTGGTCCTACCGCGGTTCAGCTCCTTATAAAGAAGCCAAATTAATAAAAAGTTTGGAACACATAGAGCGCCCTCTTAGTCCAGTAAATGATAAGACTTCAATGCATCAACTTTTAACATAAAATCCAAATTCAAACCATCAATTGGTTATGGCATTAAAAATACAAATTTTCAGAGTTCAAAACCAAGCTAACAACTTTAATTGCTGGGGTGGCATCGGGCCTTACTCAGCCGGTATCAGGCTGCCCTAGGATTTTGATATGTCAAAGTGCCAAGCCGTTCCAAAAAGGGGTCAATATGTGCATACATATATACAATATACAACATGACTTCAACATGGAATATGACCCCGAAAAAGATTCTTCTCCTCCCCAACCCTTGATTTCAACATAAATTTGTTCGCGTAAGTATATATATAAAACAAAATTCCCAATTCCACCGATAAAGCAAGTTGTTGAAGCCAAAGGACACCTCAAAAACAGTAACCAAATTGAAGAAAGATACGTACCGGAATCGCTGTCTGAAGACGACGAGGAAGAGTCAGCTCCAGCGACAAAGGAGAAAAGTTTGCCGGCACCGGTGGCAACCATACGAGTTGCGGGGAAAACCACTCCGGTGAGCCAATTACGATTTTGTGTAGGAGTGGGTAGCATGGGACGGTCGTAGGGGGTTTTCGCGGCGGCGATTCGCCTGTCTCTGACGATTTTTCCGCCAGATCGGGCGTCGGCGGTTCGGCGAGTCCTAGAAACGGTGGCCATGGCGACTTAGAGAGAGAGAGAGAATTTTAATTGGCAGACAAGCAGTGTTATTTCAGGGGTTTCCCATATTAGAGAGAGAAATAAGTAGGTATTAGGTAATGGATATGGAAGTTGCGGTTACATTCCAAATCGAACTTAACAGCACTTCCATCCAGTGCAATAACACTGAAAGATCCGTGGGGTTCGCATAATTATGAGCTGTTGTATCCAAAATAATTGGTTCCAAAGTTGGAATGACATAAAAGGGTTTTTATCAAGCCTGTGCCCTAGCGTACGCGGTGTACCTCCTCCCAAACGGTAAACTTATGCCTCTCTTTCTTATTGACCAAAATACCTTGACCAAATGGGGTGGACTAAGATCTCTTATGCTGTAAGCGGCTTAGATC
>JAOTQH010035092.1:0-17861 GCA_025631255.1 Cornus kousa | reverse complement strand
GTTTGTACACATCAAAATTTAAAAAAAAATTTAAAAAATTATTTTTAAAAAATATATATATATATATTTTAAGTTTTTATTTTTATTTTGGGTTTTGGGTTGGGTTCGGGTTGTGCCCGAACCTAATCCGAACATGCCTGGGTTTGAAAAAACCCAACCCAATTTGACACCAATTTGTGAATTTAAAAACCCAAATTTCATAATTTTTGGGTTGGGATTGGGTTAGCCAGCCCAAATTGTAGTGGTCCAAAAAAAAAAAAAAAAAATTTGAAAGGTACTAAGGCAAGAGATACTTACAAAAATAAAAAAATAAGTAAATGGGAACTGAAGAAATTTTGTATAATTGTGACATTGTAACTCTGCAGAACAAAATCACCTATACCACTCTAGTTGAACTGTACAGGACATTACATAAAAGTATTAGTCAGAAATTGACTTAATTCAACAGCTCATTGTTTCATGGCCCACTCAATTCGTCTGAAGGTTTTCAAAAAATTATTTTGTATGTTCAAAATATTCATATATCTTTTTTAAAAAGCAAGTTTACACACTCATTTACCTTCTCTAAGTGGTGTTCAAATCTGATGGATAGGTATTGAGCTTCAGTCTATCAGTTGTCATCCAGTTTCCAAAATGGAGACTCAAAGTAAACATAAAATTACAATTCGATTAATATATTTTAATGCCAAATTTTATTTTTTTAGTTAAAGTATTTTAATTTAATGCCAATTGTGTTAATATAAAAACCAAGTTTCTCAAAATTTCATCACAAACAGATTCTAAAGCAAGTGTTGGATTCAAAGCCGGGTAGCTCGCATGAAAGGCTATTAGTTTAGTGGTAAAGTATGCATAATTACATCATTGTGCATGTTACAATTCAAAAATGAAATGAAAAAAAAAAAAAAAAATCAGAGATATCAAAATAGAAATGATTTTCCAATTTTACTCCATAGTGATTCAAAATGACGTTATTATTTATTATTATTATTTTTTTAAAATGAAGTTCCTTCTAAGAAATATTTGATAGGATCCAGTTTTTGTTTATTATTATTATTTTTTTTCTGTTCCGCATGTACAGTAATATTGAAATCCATGATATGAAAGATGGATATTTACAAGCTGAAACATGTGGGGTTATAAATGTGGCCTTGCATGGGCAGTGGGAAGATTAGCAACATCGCAGGGGCAGACCTAGGGGACCATGTCCCTCAAATATATATTTTTAAATTTATTAGTATTAATAATTTATATTACCACTCTTTTGAACCGTAACTTTTAATCATGATTAAAAATTCAAAGTTAATAGTAAAAGTGTTTATTATTTTGCAAGTCTTGTTAAAATGTATTAGTAGTATATATATATATATATAAGTATATAAATTATTTGTTATAATTTAAAGAGAGAGACAAAAGAAAAGAAAAAACAAAATACTAGACAATGACAACTTTATAATGGACTGTTAATTAATATTTTTTCTATTTTTTTTTTCATATGTTTAATAGATTTGTTGTTAAAAATGTACATTAAAAATGCACTCAAGAAAAAAAAAAAATTTATTGCAATTATTTTATAAATTTATTAAATTTAACTTTATATCACTATTTGGCCCAATTAAAAATTTCTGCTCCTCCCTGAACATGCGCCCAGTCTTTGCAGCATTCCGGTCTCTATTGAAGCTATCCATGAAGTTTGGTTTTGACTAACTATGCTGAGAGTTAACCCTATGGTTTTAAATAGAAGAACTTGTTCAATCATATGAATCCATGTGTCACTTATAAGTTATAACTGGTCAGACACCTTTGAACGTTTGATATGTTACAGTGAGACTTATTTTTTGTCTCACTAAATATAACTATGAGATTAGATAATTGTAACAAGCTCCGAATCCGATAACTGATCGAGTCCATGTGACCACCGGCTACTTATTCGTATTCAACTGACATCAAAGTGTTTTTTATTAATTGGTTCAGGATATGGTTGGTGGCCCTGGTGGGTGGAATTAGAAAAATGTGATCGAGTCCATGTGATAAGACGGGCTAGTTATTTATATTCAACTGACATCAGGCACAATTCATTTTATTATTGGTTCAGGATATGGTTGGTGATGCTCAGCCAAATGTGCCAGAATTAGTAAAATTTTTGAATTAGAAGATGCATGTGACCCTTGTGAGTTGTGGCCTTTTTTTAAACGACTAATGATTTTACTATTTTACCCTTATGTTAACAACTCATCCTGTTATAAAAGCCCATTCGTTATTGTTGCATGGAAATACCAGCAATAGAGCTCAAGCTTTGGAGAGACCTCTCTAATGGCTAGTCAAAAGTCTCCTCCTTTATGGCTTATCCTGATAAGCCTTACTTGTGCTCTACTTACTAGCTGCATCAGAGCATCTAATGGAGATCAAAAGGCATGTATAATTGTATATATCTCTATTATGATTCATATTGATTTTAAGGTTTTTAGAGCGTGATCATTATGCTGTGAACAACGCTTGTTAGTTGCATTATCAACAACCGTCATTGAGAAATATTACTTTTTATAACACCAAGATGTTGATAGTGAGACCTCGCTCGTATCAACTTAGGGTTTTATATATGGTATATCTCAGTTTCAATGATGATACTCAAGATATGTATTTGAGCCTGCTGCATTGAGCTAACACGCATACACACACACACACACACACATATATATTATATGCTGATAGACTTGGTTATAACTGATCATTTTGTGGTTGCAGGAATACATTGTGTACATGGGTGACCTCCCCAAGGGTCATCTCTCTGCATCATTCCTACATGCGAGCATGCTACAGGAAGTTGTTGGCAGGTCACTACATATACTTGTGTATATGTGTTTATAGCATGTAGCATATACCATGTACAAACATGTCAAAAGGCAGTAAATAATATGATCTCAAGTTGTGCTCCATAATGCGGTAATCACAAAATTGAACATGCTTAATGCTAGTCTTGTCACATTTGCATTGACTCCTACTGGCACAAATTATTACACATGAAGTAGAAAAACAAGAAAGCAAAGTTCTTTCCTACATATGCGGTACTAGGTACATGGTAAAACGTACTATGGATGTCAATATCCATTATTATTATTATTATTTTTCCTTCTCTCTCTTGTAATTTCAAGTTTCATGGACAGCTGAATTTAACTTTGGCATGTACAATTAATTGTCTAACACATGGCCGAGTACATGCATAATAATCGCATAAATCCAAGAAGAATATACATATATATATATATATATTTTTTTTTTTTCAAAGTTAAACCAAATCTACACTCATTTCATTATCCACATGTTCTTAGTGCAACTTCAACCTTCTACCTCCTTTTGAAATTTATATTAACTAACATATTTACAATGGGATGCAATATAAATTCAACAGTAGGGCATCAGAATATTTACTGTATAGCTACAAGAGGAGCTTTAATGGGTTTGTAGCAAAGCTGACAGAGGAAGAGAAGGAAAAAATTGCAAGTGGGTGATTAATTTATAATGTCATTTAATTACTTAATCTATCCATCCCATGATTTGAAGCAAAGCTGTCAATACCCTTTTTTTTCTTTTTTCTTTTTTGTGCAGGCATGGAAGGAGTAGTGTCTGTGTTTCCTAATGAAAACATGGAACTCCACACAACAAAGTCATGGGACTTCATGGGCTTCCCTCAGAGAGTTTCACGAAGGGTTGACGTTGAAAGTGATATCATTATCGGAGTGTTTGACACTGGGATTTGGCCTGAATCTCAGAGTTTCGATGACACAGGATTTGGTCCGCCTCCAAGCAAATGGAAGGGCTCTTGCCGATCCTCAACAAATTTCACTTGCAACAAGTACTACTATACCCATAAATAAATTACATGAATGCATATATTCATTGCTTGGGCTAGCAGCTGACACTAAATTTTTTACTACTTTGCAGTAAACTTATAGGAGCTAAATACTACTATACCAGAGGATCAATACCTGAAAAAGATGTTAAATCACCAAGAGATACAGGTGGTCATGGGACACACACTGCATCAACAGCAGCAGGGCGCTTAGTGAGCGGTGCAAGCTTATTAGGCTTGGGCAAGGGTACAGCTCGGGGAGGGGTTCCCTCGGCTCGCATTGCTGTGTACAAGATATGTTGGTCTACTGGTTGTTCAAGCGCCGATATCCTTGCAGCATTTGATGATGCAATTGCAGATGGAGTTGATATAATCTCAATGTCGGTTGGACTTAGTGGGAAGTATCCCCCCCAGGATTACTTTCAAAATCCCAGTGCCATTGGAGCTTTCCATGCTATGAAGAACAGAATACTCAAATCCTATTCGGCCGGTAATTCGGGTCCTGCTTCTGAAACCATTAGAAATTTCGCACCATGGTCTCTCACGGTGGCTGCTGGCACCACAGACAGAAAGTTTGTGACAACGGTGCAGTTGGGCAACAATATGACTTATGAGGTCAGCAAGCATGTCCACTTCCATCTATTGCATACCAATATATATGATACTTCCTATGTCCTAAAAAATAATAATGATAAATAAATTAAATTTCTGGATAAATTACTTCTATATTTAAATTCAAGGTAAAGATGGTAATGTTACAAAAAATCGTATATTGAGACGCCTAAAAATGAATAGCTATGGATTGTTGACATTTTTATTTTTTTGTATTTTGTTTATTCAAATTATATATTATATTTATCATTATTATATTATTTATATAATATTTTTGTATAATAAGTTTATATATATATATATATATATATGAGATTGACAAAAATAAATATTAATTATATAAAATAACTATTAATTTTGCACTTAGTTTAACTTTATTGTACAAAATATATATAAATATGAAACCAACCTTTATTCTTGTGTTGACATATGGTTTGGATATCTATCTTTTGTTTTGACATTTTCATTCTTGTGTTTGTTAAAGGTAATTCTTAAAAATACAAAATAAAAAACAAGAAAAAATCCTTTAATTTTGGCGCTTGTGAACCTAAGCTTTGCCTCACACAGGGACCCAGGAAATAAGGTTGGGGGAGGGGGAATGAATTTTTTTAATTTATGAGTTAAGTAATCTACACATGCAGTTATTTAAAACACTATATCCTTATTGGATCCATAAAAGGATGATGATGCATATTAAATTATTCAAGAAAATGAAAAAAAAAAAGAAAAAAGAATTTTTTAATTAAATTCACATAATTGAAAAAGTTGTATAGATAAAGTTAGGAGCACTAAAAATTAAATTTATCAATTTTAAAAGTTAATTTTCTATTTTGATTAGATTAAGTAAAATAATTACAAATACATCAATATTTATTCCTCATGTCCAAAATATTCTCACACATCCTCACACACTTATTCCAAAATGTCAAAACATCCTCCTTAAAATTATATAATTTCAATATAACAAAATAAATAATTAAAAATTAGTTTGACTAGCCAATAATAATTCTTTATCACTTCTCTTGTCCACAATCAGCCACCAACATTTAGGCGCACACCTAATTCTTTCCTTCTTTATGCTTGGCAGGTCTTCTAGGTCCCCTTCCCTCCCTCTTTTCACAAACACATATATATAAATATAAATTTGCAATCATTTTTGTTCTGGAGTTTTAGAACTATGACTATGTGGGGTTTAGAAATATGTTATAGCTTATGATATTAGGGTTCTTGTAGAGGGTTATCGATTTGGCATCTCAAAATTTGTTATGATTTTTTATAATTGATTGACTAAGGAAACAAATAACAACCGGAGACCTCTAGACAATAAAAAAAGAAAGGCAGATGGATATTCCAATACTTGGTTACCCTATTGTCCAACAGGATATGGGATCCTTAACAAATTCCATTATAGTTTTGACATCATATGTGATATATCATCACTACCATAGTAAGCTTGTGGAACTTCCTTTTCAGTTCCTACCTTTTAGATTAGATGCCATCAATTCCAAAGGGTAATCCAAATTACAGTCCCTCCACGTTAGTGGCGACGACGAAGAGAAGAGAGAGAGAATTTTTATTTGCTAGTTAAACAAATTCTTAATTATCTATTTTAATATTTGAAATTATATAATTTTAAGAAGGATATTTTTGTATTTTGAAATAAGGGTGTGAGGATATTTTAGACCTTAGCAATAATTCTTGATGTATTTGTAATTATTTTGCTTTATTCAATCAATGTGAAAAGTCAACTGGTAAAATTGATCAATTTGTTATTTAGAACTCTTAATCCTACTTATATGTATTTTCCCTTTTATTAATGGTCACTTCAAAGTAATTGTTTCGGTTAATTGGGGAAAAATTAAAAGGGAGTTAAATACAAATAGGTACAAGTCCTGGGCAATTTTATGCAATTTGCCTTAATATATATCCACAATTCCTCACAAACTCATAGTGGGGGGTATCTATTTGATTTATGACATTCAATCAGTGGGTTATACCTTATCTTGGCCTCTGCCTTCAAATGTGCTTTGTTATTTATTTGCAGGGAGTCTCTATAAACACTTTCAAGCTCAACCATCAATACCCTCTAGTGTATGCTGGGAACGTACCAAATACGCGGGATGGTTTTAATAAATCTGTATCCAGGTAAGGAAGATAAAGGAAATGTTAATTAGAAAATTAAACATTTATTAATGACTATATAACGAATCATGTTGTTTCATCCTAGAATATTGAGGATTGGAAAATGTATTAAAAATGATATCATAAAATGCAGGCACTGCCAAGCCCTAGGCTCATTGGACCCAACTTTAGTGAAAGGCACAATCGTTCTATGTGATTCGATGGCTAGCGGATCAGAACCACTCCGCGCGGGTGCGAAAGGTATCATATTGACCGCTAGAGGCGCCAAAAATTTTGGCAGAACTTCCCCTTTGCCTGCCTCCTACTTGATTGATGGCCGTGGTGTTCGCGACTACATAAAATCAACTCGGTACATAGATTTTTAGACAAGTGTTTTTTCTTTTTTTTGGACACATTATTGATCAAATCGCAATTCACACGTATCTAACAATTTGGATTAAACTGACTCGATCTGCAGTACGCCAACTGCAACTATTTTGAGGAGTAAGGAGGCCACAGATAAATTGGCTCCATATGTGATACAATTTTCGTCAAGAGGACCAAATCCAATTACAAGGGACATTCTCAAGGTATCTTATACATACATAAATATATTAATTTATATATAATAATTGTTTCTGGTTTAAAATTGATACACTTTGTTTCAATTTTGTGCAGCCTGACTTAACTGCTCCTGGAGTGCAAATTCTTGCTGCATGGTCACAGGCAGCCAAAGTGACGAAAATAAAGGGAGACAAAAGAGTAGTTCCATACAATATAATCTCCGGCACATCCATGTCTTGCCCACATGCAACAGGAGCAGCTGCTTTTGTGAAATCTTTTAACCCTAGATGGTCTCCCGCTGCTATTAAGTCTGCTTTGATGACAACTGGTAATTCAATAACAGATATAGTAATTTCTCTTAAAGGTTGCTAGGAAGCAATTCCAAACATCCATTAACATGCCCCTGCTTCTTTAATTTGTTTGTTTTTTTGTTTTTTTTTTTGTTTTTTCAGCTCGTCCAATGAGCAGAGTCACTAATCCTGAAGCTGAGTTTGCATATGGGGCGGGTTATATTGATCCATTAAAAGCTGCAAAACCAGGTTTAGTATATAATGCCGGAGTGCTTGACTATGTGAAATTATTGTGTGGCCAAGGTTATAGCACCAACTCATTGAAACTTATCACTGGAGACAATATCAGGTGTTCTAAGGCCAACACTGGGACCGTTTGGGATCTTAATTATCCTTCATTTGCTCTATCTTTCCGTTCTAAAAAATCCATCACACGTGTCTTCCACAGGACCGTCACAAATGTTGGTTCACCGGTGTCCACTTACAATGCAACTGTGGTAGCACCTGCAGGACTTAAGATCCAAGTTCAGCCGAATGTCCTTACTTTTAACTCACTGGGTCAGAGGCGGTCCTTTGTGGTTAATGTCACAGCCACATATATGAACAAGAATGTACTTTCCGGGTCATTGGTGTGGTTTGATGGTGTGCATCATGTGAGGAGCCCCATTGTGGCACATTCTTCTTTTGTGGCACATTCTTCCTCTTAAAAATTTATATATGCTTCCATCATATATAAACTCTTATGTATGAGCATCTTTCCTTTAAAATGAAATAAAAGAGAAGCATGGTTGTTGTGTTTTTTTTTTTTTTTTTTTTTTAAAATTGTAAAGCAAACATACACATTCTTTTATCCATGCCAGCGCTCGAAACCCTCTACTCATCTTTGAGGATGGGGAAGTTATACCGCTAGGCCAAATGCCCTTTTAGCATGGTGTGTTTTGGATCCTAATGAAATTGCCTCCATTATTTATTGATATAGCTTATGTGACGACCCTGAATTTAACAAACCCAGTGCGTCCTGTGATGATCCAAAACAGATCCAAAATGTAAAAGCAAAACAAAAACAAGTCTTTAGAGATGTACGTCATCCCTTAGACACAAGAGTGGCCTTCCGAGGAGTCCCGTGACTCAGCGGAAGCAAGACCGAAGCTAGGGTTTTAAAACCCTCAGAGGAATGGACTAAGGGCAGAATGGTCATTCTAAACTAAAATGGGTGCCACCGTGCACACCATTGGATAGAAAACAAAAAATAAGCAAAGTTAGACTCAAAAATCAACTGATTCGGAGTCCGGACGAAAAAGATATGAAAATAGGACAAAATGGCGTCCTCTAATTATGAGATACCATGACCCTATCTCACTAAACTTGTCATAACTCTGACTAAAATTGGAGTTTTTGTATATGGTTGGTACCATTGGAAAGCTAACTTCAAGCTCTTAAAGTTAGACTTAAGAATCATCCAATTTGGATCAGGAATGAGTGAGACATGACCCTCTGAAGTCGGCTCAAGAAAGCTATTCAAGAAACTAAAAAGAATTCAAGCTTCAGGGAGGATTAGTAGGCTGACGGCAAAGATTAGCTGGCCGAAACTCAATCATCAGCCGGATGACAACAAGGATTAGCCGGCCAAAATGCCCTGTCAAGGTTGCAAACTCACTGGAATTGATTACAAAAGGCTATTAGCCATCTGATAGAAGTTATCAGCCGACCGATGCACCAGATAGCAGCAAAATTTGCTGCTGCAAGGTATGGAAAGATGGCTCGGTCCAAACCTAATGTTATACATGCATCCCATATGTCCCGAAACAAGTTTTAAAACATGCCAAAGCTTCATACAAGCATCAATAACATGTAAAATCAAAAGAGAAACTTAGATCAAACTTCAATGCATAAAATTTGCATAAAAACTCATAAATCACCCTTTGATAGTTCCGAAACTAAAATTTAAGAGTTTTGTGAGATGTAGACATGCACGCAAATGTAAAAAGACATTTAAGATGTATTCCAATGGCCCACGGCTTTAAAATAACCCGAATGCAAAATATGACCTATCAAACCTCAATTTTGCATAAAATTGCCTAAAAATGTGAAATACAACACCATGGCACATAATTGAAAACGAAATGGTGTTCGGCCCTTGGCCACACCTCATACATAGTAAATGAATACTAAAGAACAAATTACATACACTATGCACACTCCGGTGCAACAACAACATGTTAAAACCATTGATTTTCATATTATTTCCATTAAAGGCAAAATTCTACATTTATTACATTTATATGATTTCAAATAAAGTTTGGCCCTTGGCCACTTATTATATACATGAAATAAATGTCAAAAAGTGTGCTTAGGCACACATTACAAGTTTCAAGGCAAAAATGACATTTTAGCCTAGCTATACATTACAACTTGAAAAAGGCAAAAAGATGCATGCTAACACTTGCATGCTCGTTAAAATACATCAAAATATACAAGGTAACCTAGGGATGTTGTGCATCCCAAACCAAGGTATCCATACTTGAAAAATAACCCATAACTTAGGGTGAGTAAACAAGTTACTCGTAGGAAGAAGTGCATACGTATACCCTAAAGTTTCAAATGTCATGCAAGTTTAAGATAGATCATCACAAGGGATCATTCCTTCTAATGTCTATGTTCCAAGGTAAACTAAGGGATCATCTCAAGATACTCATGCAATTGAAATGAACTACAACATATAAGTATACATGCTCATGTATACGAAACAATGTTGAAACACAATGCACAACATACAAGCATACACTTCTAAACCATATTAAAACAAGTTTTGCAATGTCTAAACATATATACGCAAGTATACAATTAATATGAAAACTCATAAATGAAGTATACAAGCACAAGTATATTAAGCTAAATGAATTACGCATAAGGCAAGTATACACGGCACAAGTACACTAAATGAAATTTACATACACGGAGCAAGTATACAAGTTTAAGTATACAAAATGAGGTTTAAATGAACGAAGCAAATATACAAGTTTAAGTATGCTAAATGAGCTTTAAATATACAAACAAGTACACAAGTTCAAGTATACTAAATGAGATTTAAATATGCAAGGAGAACACCAATCCACAACCTACAATTAATCCATATTACTTGGAATTTAATGCAAAAATTAGATAGTGGAAAGACTAGGATACTTGGTCATGGCCCAAGCAAGTTATTCTGGGTAATTACAACCCACAAGGTACTACCTAGTGCGCGTATGTATAAGTTATTCTAGGCAATTACAACCCACAAGGTACTACGCACTTCATATGACTTAGGAAACTCTTGTCTCCATACTAGAGCCAAACTCTAGCTATCACATGTAAATTGTCCTTACAAGCCTTCCAAAATCAATAAGTTCAAAACTTATGCAAAATCAATAAGTCAGACCAAACTTATATAAAATCAAGAAATGCATAAAAACCATCTTCCATGCACAAGTGAGGTTGAATCCACACCCTAAAATTCAAGTCTAAATGGCATATGACATGTCAAGTCTTAAATATACAATTTATACACAAAGTAAGAATATTTTACAATAATTGAGCCAAATTATCATCCTAAGCCATAAGTACTAAATAAGTTATAATTTAGTAACTAGCTTTCAAGGTAATCAATTGTAATATTCTAAACAAGCTATATACTTACGTAAGATATATTTAAACAAGCTTTGCAAGACAATGATATCCTATATCATGTTAAGTCCAATTACCATTTTAAGAGGCCACAAGTACTAATTCTACAACAAGTTAGTAGCATACTCACAAGGTAATTAATGTACTACATTTCAAGAGATTATCATCTAAACATGAAATGTCCCTAAAATCAAAAAATTTAGTAAATGAAACAATTTACTCATGGCAAGATAAACATGTTCCCAAGGTTTTGAATCATGAAATAAGCTATACTAAACATATAAGCTATAACCTCAAGGCCACTAATTGTCATGTTATCTCTACACATTATATATATATAAGCTAGCTAGGCATGCTTCAAATCATGAATTAAGCTATACAATATATATATATATATATATATATATAAACTACAATTTGGCAAGCTATACATATATATACACCAAACATGCTTTTAAAACACTAAACCCTAAGTTATTTCAAGGATTTACAATCTATATACAAGACTATGGTTTAGTAAGCATGTAAACAATATATATTAAGCTCCAAAAACACTAAAACACTAAAGAAATAAACATACAACCCCTACCTCACTTTGAGATGAAATTTCAAATCCCACCGAAATGGAACCGCTCCAAATCTTACTATACTTCAGGGTTTTGTTAGGGATAACAAGGTGAACATTAAACCCTAAGGAGGTAACACCAAAATCCAAACTTCGCTTCAAATCCAAACTCAAAAAATGGCCAAAACGAGATTCCAATCGGTTGGAATCGAAGGCCTCGTCAAGGCCGACATTAAAGCCTAAGTCATCGCCGAAAAAATCCAAGGGGAAAGAGGCCAAAAAGAGAGAAAGAAGGTGGCGGCCCTTTGCGCTTCCATGGATGCCGCCCAAGAGAGGGAGAAGATGAAGAAAATATTCCACTCACCCCCTATTTATAGAAAAACTCAAAAAGTGCCCCGAACGGGTCCTACCTGGCCCGAAAAAGTGGAATTTTAGCAGACGTGCTAAAACGGCAAAACACCATGAACGAAAAAGAACCGAAATAAGAAAAAATGAACAACAAAAGAAACGGTATTAAAAACCAAGTTCCGAGCAGAAAAATATACCCCAAACAAGTTCGGTGGCAACCGGGGTCAAAACCCTAAAAACTGGGGAGATCGACTGCAAGACAATTCTAAGAGTACACAACTTGACAAAATGTGAAAATGAATCCTGTACGAGGATTCAAGCCCTAAGGAGAGCAATTAACTTTTATTAATTGCACAAAGGCCCTTACACAAAAGGATAACTGCGCAAGTGACTTAAATGAAAATATCTTTCAAAAGATATTTTCTTAAAAACCCCAAAATCAAAATAACTTGAAAAGATATTTATGAAAAACACCACAAGAAATGCAAATATTTCTAAAGAATCTTTTCATCCATGCCCCTGCAGAAAAAGAAACAATTGACGAGTTTTTATCCAAAAGTAAAGCTAAGCCTTTCAAAGAAACCAACAAGAATGAAAGCATGTGGAGTCAAAAATCAATTCTGACCATGAAGAGTGAGGTTACATGAAAGGAAATTTCAACAAAAAAAAAAAAATTTAATCCGTAAAAATGGAAAAAAAAAAAATAAATGAAAGGAAGGAAAATGACCGGTCATTACAGCTTACCAAACCTAAGGTATTATTTTGAGGTATGAGTAGAGAGATGTGATACCCCAAGATTTTCAGGCCGTGGGTTGATCAAGTCCAAGCCCAAAAGGCAGGGGATATCGAATAATTAATATTTTAAATTGAACACAAAATATAAAAATATAAATAAATAAAGAAATAATATTGCTGAAAGGGAAAACTAATAATTAAATAAAATAATATCATCATCTGAATAAAATTCTTTAATCCTTAAAGATAAATAATAAAATCCAAAGAATAAATCTCCAAAGGAATATAACTCGGGAATCCTCAAACATTGACCCCTAAAAAAATCCT
The DNA here is from genome assembly GCA_025631255.1 of Cornus kousa. Classification (NCBI taxonomy): domain Eukaryota; kingdom Viridiplantae; phylum Streptophyta; class Magnoliopsida; order Cornales; family Cornaceae; genus Cornus; species Cornus kousa. The sequence goes on along the minus strand of JAOTQH010035092.1, from coordinate 4,786 downwards.
ATAATTGAAAATAAATAAATGTCTAGCAACTGAAAAATCTAATCCAAAGATAGAATCCCACGTCGATGACACCAGAATAGTGATGATACCAAGTCTCTGATCTGTATGAACAACTACTAATCATGTTACTAATGAGGACCTGAAAAATATAACAATGGTGGGTGTAGAGAGAAAATTCCCCACCAATCACCATACACCACGTGTCAATGAGTGTAAAGCCCGCCTTTAACCAAAATAGCCTTGAAGCCCAGCATAAACTAGAGGCCCAACAAGAAATACCTAAAAGAAGGTCAATTCGGCCCAACTGAAGGAAGAAGGTCCGCTTAACAGGAAGCAAACCAATGAATGGCTAAAGATTGGCATATTCGAGTTTCCATAACGCGCACAATAAAAGAGTATGCCACAAAATAAAAGGGCATGAATGCCCACGTCCAAAAACCGCCAATAACGGCTCCATGTAAATCTCTATACTGGCGTATAAATAAAGCATGAATAAGAAAAGAAATCCATCAAATTCCAATTATATTACTCGCATTATCTAATTTGTTTATTACTTCTATTCTCATGTTCATAATGTTATTTTGTATAATTTTCTTAAGTGTTCGGGTGTGAAAAATTGCACCTACAGTGGGTCAAAACCCACAATAAGCCCTTTCTACGACAATTTAAATAGAGATTAGAGAAAACAATACATCTATAGCTAACTTATGAATAGCTATATAGTCAATAAGTACAAAAATATACACACTAAAGACTCTCATTGAATTAAGGCAAACTCAAATGTGTAGTGGGTATCTCATGCAAAACGTACACAAATGTGGTCACGGGTCTTCCTTCTACCAGGGCACATACACCCCTAATCCAGCTATCCATTTTAATTGGCAATATATGTCTCCACCCTAACCAATGATCGCAAGGCCTCAAGGTTGTATCATGGTACACATAATATCATTAAAGATATAACTAACCATATCTTGAATATGGTATCCAAACAACAGCCATACCCATATCCTAAAAATGGGTTAGAAAATATTAAAATATATAATAGCCGGCCATATCCAAACAATGGCATGTCATTCATATCCTGATAATGGCATGATGTAGAACCATATCCTGACAATGGTCCTCAAATAATCCAAACATATATATATATATATATATATATATAATGTCCCAAATTAAAAAATACAAATACGCAATTGATTGAAAATCATATCATATCATAACAACAAATAACATATAGTTTCATGTCATTAAATCATAGAAACATCTTATAATTTATTAAAAGCTTCCTACTACACTTATCTCATATGAACTGAACTTTAAGCATGCTTATATAATATATTTACGGCCAATTAAGCATTCTCTAAACATATTTTATGCTTAACATTTAATCTCAATTGTTTAAACAAATTAAAAGATTAAATTCATCAATCATCAATAATTAAATAAAGTCAAATTACATGCCTCGTGGTATTCATGCCTATTTAAATTCACATATCAATTCGGGGTCAGTTTAATCCTTTTTACCAAAAATCTCCAGGTGGTGCTCAAGCACCCTCCTTAGTGGGCTAAAGGTGCTCAAGCACTATTTCCTAGAAAGGAATGCTCGAGCACTGTTTCGTGAAACAACCCGAGAAACCCAGTTTTAAGCTCTGATCTTCATTGTAACATTAAAAAATCCAATTAAAGTAGATCTAAGCATCCATTTACCAATTTAAACATCAAGAACACAAATATTAACATATAGTCATAAAACCCTATGTTCTAGATCAATTTAAACATGGATTCAGATTTTAATAGTCATTTATCATCCCTAAAGTTATACTAGAGACATATAGATCACATATCTAAGGGAGAAGTATAGAATAGAAAACTTGCCTTAAACTTTCGGATCAAAAGCTAAACTCCTTTTTCCTTGTTCTTCTTATCTAATGGTCCTTCTTCTTCTTCTTCTTCTTCTTCTTCTTCTTCATTCTCTCTCTTTCTCTTTCTCTTTCTTTTTTTCTCTTTCTAGATCTACTCTCTATATATATTTATAGATAAAATATACTAACTATATTCTAAACCTAATATACGTCTGACAATCACAAATTATGTAACTAATTTAATAAAACATTATTTTTAATGAAACTAATATATATATATATATATATATATATAAACACGTCATTATATATATAGTTACTAATTCCCATGAGTCATTATCCAACCCATTTAGGATCCCACTCAAATAGTCCAAGACCGATCTAGTTGGTCTAGGGCTATAACCCAAATCCTTAAAAATAAAAATAAACAAATCATATAACTAACACAATTGAATATTTAAAAACAATTCAATCACACAAACACATTACATGGAATCAAATAAAAATGCACATATAATTAGCCAACATAAATTAATTTAATTAATTCAAAAAAATAATTTAATAAAATAATTAATCAATTTACACATAATTAAATATAAACAAATAACCACATAAATAAATAAAATGTAATTAAAATAATTAAATAAATTCCAAAAAAAAAAAATTAGGGGTATTACAAGAGACATGTAGCTCGTAAGGGCAACCTTACGAGGGGGTGTGACAAAACAGAATGAAGCTTTTGCGAGAAACAATTGAGTGACAATTGTGTAAAAATTATGAGTGCTTCAATTGTGAATTGATGGGCAGGGAGTATTATGTTTGGTAGAGTGAACACTAAAGAAGAGATGGTGTCTTATAGCGAGAGGCAGGGACAGACCCAGGATATTTAGTAGGGGGCAAAAGTGATTTTTTTTTTTTTTTTTTTTTTTTTTTTTTTAAATGGGAGCAATTGTAAATTTTAAAAGGTATATATAACTGATAATAAGAAAAATTACAACTAGCTAAGTAAGGAATACTTTAGGCATATGAGAGTGAATGTACAAGATGTTCCAATATTGGTAATTCTCTACAAATTGTAAAATCTCCTCTTAATTATAGTGGAATCTCCTCATCTATGGACGTAGCTCTATAATTGGGTGAACCATGTAAATCTTGTGTTGTGTAATGTTTTGTTGATACTTTATTGCTTTGGTTGGATATTCATGTGTTCTTCTTGTATGTGGACCACATTTTGACAAAGTGGAACCAGTTGCACTTAAAATGAAACTGGATGCACTTGGGTGGAAAGGTTACAACGATGATTTTAATAAGTGGAACTGTGATGTTTCCAATTTTTGGCATTTTTTATTTTTCTGAAATTTTTGTCATTGCAAGGGCATTTTTGTCTTTTGTTGTTTTACGAATCGGACACTGCAAAGTGTGCCGGTTGTGTCCGAGAGTTGTTTAGAGTATTTCATTGAGTTCAGGACTTTTTGAAATGTAAGGGTGATCATTTTTGCATTTTTTTTTGTTTTTCGGGCCGGATGGTCCTGTGTAGGACTCGCTACCAAAAATTGTTGTATACGGGGATTTTAATTGGGTCCATTAGCATCATAATCATTTTATTTAATGTGTTTTATGTGATTGTGAAATAGATGTGTATGCATATATTTTGTGGTGTAAAATGAGAATAAAAGAAAAATAAAAAATAAAAAAGAAAATGGGTAGGACCCACAACTTTTTAAAATGGTCATGAGACAACATTTTTTTGCTCTCTGTTATCTCATTCTCTCTCCCGCTGGCCTCTCAGTTCCTCTCAGCTTTCTTTTTTCTTTTTTCACATCAAAGCTTCATTTATTGATTCCTCTCTCAATTCTTAGTGTTTTTAAGAGCCGTTTACGGCTATTCGAAGCCCACGACGAGACCTACAAGTTGATAGGAACAATTTCTTGGTTGGTGTACTATAGGAAATTCAAAAAATCCTAGGGTTTGAGGTGAAAATTGGGGGTTTTACATAAAATTGATGTAGGGGTCTCTAATTTGCATTTTCTTGTTTTTTTGTGAGTCAACTCTTGTTATTTGATGCCAACATGCTTAATTGAAATTAATTATTTCTAGAATGATTTTCTTGTAGGTGTAAAATTCATGATTATATGTGTAATTGTTGATTTGTAAGGGGAAAAAAAAAGTATGCTTCATTATTAATTTCTTTATATTATTGTGTTAACAAAATTACTAGAAATGATACATGGAAGTTCATGAAAATTTTCTTAGAATTATTATTATTTCTTTATGTTATTGTGTTGACAAAATTGCTAGAAATGATGTATGGAAGCTTATGGAAATTTTCTTAGAATTATTGTAATTTCTTTATGTTATTGTGTTAACAAAATTGCTAGAAATGATACATGGAAGCTTATGAAATTTTCTTAGAATTATTGTTGAGCTTGTTTAATTATGGAAGTATGATGGAAATTTCTTATTGTCCTAACATTGAATACATGAAACATACATGCATATCATGGGGCATGAATGATGGGAAATGAATTTGAACAAATGAAAAGGGGATTTTTGGGAGAAATTTGATTAAATGGTTTTATGAAAACCCAGTCGCCGCAGAGTCAACAAAGGGCCGGTGTGTTAATTTAGCCTAGAGGGAATTAGGGAGATTGTCCTAGTGTGGTTGAGCTATCTAGCCCCAAATGATGCTACGGAGATACCAAAGGTTAGGGACAGTGGCCAATCCTTCCCTCGTGTTGCTGTGAAGTCACCAAAGGGCTGGTTATATTAACAGTTTGTGAAGTGATGATGTTTTTTCTGAAAATGGGGAGTGACATGCATAACATTGCATTCATGGCACGAGATTTATTTGCCCTGAACTTGGAATTGATATTGTGCTTTCCCGGCTTTACATGACCCTAATTCCTATTGTCCTATTC
>JAOTQH010034774.1:0-17865 GCA_025631255.1 Cornus kousa | reverse complement strand
CCATATTACATTAAAGCTTTATCATTGTCACAACTCACACAAGATGTCTTATAAGAAAATTTCATGCACGAGTCACATGACTAAACACTTCAGTAAATAGAAGGAAGTGATGGGGAAAAAAAGAACTGATCTTCAAATTATAGAAAATCTACTAGTTATATACTATCCGAACGTCAGTGCATAACATATATGAATGAAAAGGGGGCTTAAAAATTATAATATTCAACTAATGACAACTATTTAAAATTACGCAAAGGAAACTGGTGAGGCATCCATGCGCACCATGACAACAAAATCATTCCTGCCATGGAGTTTAAATAATATATATAACCACCTTGACCATAAAATCAATATTGGGAAAACAATCACAAAATGGAACCAGTTTGACCCTGCTGCAGAACCAATAAAATTTGAAAGAACAAAAACAAATATTTTCAGTGTTCATAGGTCCACAGGTGAAATATATTTTGCTTATATAAGGCCATCTTAAATTTATGTAAAGTTTCTTTATCCAAAAAAAAAAAAACATGCATCCATCCCCTAAGTAATATGGATCATGATTTTCGAAGGTGAAAAAATTAGAACATAAGGTCATCCTACGGATCAATTATTATGCTTACGATGCCTGTGCATCCTAAAAATCTGCAATTATCTCTGGCTCACAAGCACAACCTACATATAGCAGATCATGCTATCTTCCACACCATGAATACCATACCAAAATTATAAGCTGAAATTTTTGCATCCGTCTAAGCACTAAATGAAGTGAAATTAAGAATTTTCAAGTTTGTTATTTCCTTTTGTGTGGATTAAAGAACCCATGAAGAAGTCAGAAGACGAATCTCTCAAGTGCCTCAATTAAGAATTCCACGCCATTGTGGCCTATCATCCTAAAGTGAATTTCCATTAAAATTTAAACAATTGAGTCAAGTGGGACTTCCAACATACAGAATGAGCTAAATTAACCAACAGGCCTGTGGCCTAGCGGTACAAGGCTCCTACTTCCCAAAGGAAGGTGGTTCGAACCTCAGTAGAGACAGTGCGTGTGCATTCCAACTAAGAAAAAAAATAATAATAAAAATAAAATAGAAAGTAGTCCAACTTGAAGATGAATTGGAGGCTACATTAATCAAGAAATTCAATAAACTTGGGTGTCTCTGTATGTGCGCGCGCGCGCAGGAGAGAGAGATAGAGAGAGACAGAAGGCTGTTAAAAAATCGACAAGTTCAATGAAAAGTGACCTGAAGGTGAAGATTAAAATACAAAGGTATGAGCCCAAAGACCCAACATCGTCTACCAGCAGTCTAATCATCTAACTAGTTCAGTCTAATCAACATCAGACATTTTACTAATTTCAATCGAAAAGTTAATCATATGAGTTTTTTTGGGGGAAAAAAAAAGGATTCCATGAATGAATTGAACATAAAACAAACATTTTGACATTTCCGAAAGCGTGAACAAGCAGCAAGGAGGGCGACACATCTCCATTTTTGGTGCTCATCGATGTCAAGTCACAAGTTTTATCTCACTCAATATCAGTTTCAGATTCCACCCGTCGTTTTGCTAAAAAGCATGGACACTTGGGTTATTTCATTATTCCGCCTTCTAAACGAAATGCAGCATTCACCACTTTAGCGTGAAGCGACACGTTGTAACTAGCAAACAGACAACCAGGGAAATTGTAACCAGAGAAAAGAAAAGGTAAAACAATTAAAAATTAACAATAAATATTTAAACAAAATAAAGGCAAAAGTATAACAATTCAAGAAGAATTAATTGGCATTAGCAAGGTCAAGATACTAGCATCATTTCCAACTAAAAATGGTTATCAAATCATTAACATCAGGAAGTAAGCAGGAAGAAAAATTAATACTAAAAGTAACCAATATGAACACATAACAACACTAAACACAAAAGTCTAAACAAAATGTGCATTCTAAAATAATCCAACACATAGTGGTAGAATTTTGAATCCAATGACCTTATATGCACAAGAATGATATGACATTAAATACCAGCACAGAGTGTAAGTTACTATATTTTGATAAATGACAAGATGCATATCTATTGCTCAATTTGGAAAGCAGAATACATACAGTAACAGGTATCAATGATAACACTTCAAGAATTGAAACAAAATTATAGTTAATTCAACGAAAATCACCTGAATTATTTCTGCAATGCTCTTCTTTCTACTTCCTAATCCCAACCCCGGCAATCCAATGAGTCCATCACCGCCCCACTCTGCAGAATCAATTCCATTCTCTTCGCTCTTCGCATTGAACCCCGGTTGAGAAGTAAACAGCGACCTGCTGTTACCTCCATCATCACCTGCTCTATTCACCTTCCTCCTATCACCAATCGCGGAGCTCCCTCCGCTGCCTTGCAACCGCTGTGCAAACCTCCAATCCTCCTTCGAAAGCAAAGGAGGCGGAAGCCTGGGGTTCAGATTCACATTCGAATAGTAATAAGAAATGTAAGCCGGATCAGACCTCAGCTCTTCCTCCGAAACACCACCAAACGCGGAGGCGCCGCCACCACCACCGCCTTGGCCGAACAAACCTCCGACAGCACTCAACGACCCTTCGACGGTCGGAGGAGCTGAGCCACTGCGATACAGGCTCAGCTCCCTCTCTCGATCACTCACTTCCTGTCTCCGTTGCTCTCTTAGCAACAACCCTAACTCTTCGCCGTAATCGTTGCTTTGAAGCATCGATCGCATTCCGATATCAGACATCATATTTGATATCAGTAATTATTACACATATATAGCAAAACACTAAAACTGTTCAAAAATCAGACTTTGAGCTCAAATAAACAATAATAAACTGGTTTGAGAGCTCAAAAAAAGTGATAAAGATTCGATCTTTTTGGTGTTAGAGCTTTAAATAAGTTAATTTCATGACCAGAACTATGAATCGAAAGCTAAAAAATGAAAGCTTTGATTGAACATCAACAAGTGTGTAAAGGATGTGTTTTCGCTGTAGTGAGTTCGAATTTACTCATACATATAGAGATCAGATTGATAATGAGCAGACTTTCTGGTTTTGTGTTGAAGAACGTCGATGATCGCCGATGGTTTTCGCCATTTAAGACATATATGTATGTATGTATGTATGTATACAGAGACTGAGAGAGGGGTTTACACAGAGAGAGGAGGGGGAAGAAAGTGAGAGAAAGGAAAACAGTGAAGTGAAGAACGGAGTGATAAGTACAAGCGTTGGGAGGATCTGGACCGTTGGATGAAATGGCTGACGGCAGAGATTGATGTTTGTGGGATTTGTTCTTACAATGGCTAGTTAGGGTTTTATTTCGAGGATTTAATTTTGGATTGCTTGGTTTGGAAATACTTTTTGCCCTTTTTATTTCAATTAAATGACTTAGTATAATAAGCATAGTATACCTATTGTTTTAATTCTAAGTCCACTCTAATATGGAGAAGATAGATTTTTATTTTTATTTTCTCTTTTGGACATGTATAGAGACCCGAAATTTCAATTTTTGACCCTTATATTTTGTCATTTGGTAAATTTATGTTCTTAATTTCAAAGATACTGTTTGAAGGTAGAAATATCTCAAATTCATTTCTTCTCTTAAAAATGTTGTATTGTTTGAGTGATTTGCTTCTTCGGGGGCATGTGTTCAAACCTTGCATCATTCCCTCCCCTCTAACCAGTAACCACTATCTCTTAACATTATTATCATAAAAAAAATTTAAAATAAAATAAAAACAACGAACGGGGAAATTTCAAATGTGACCCTTAGATTCTGTCATTTGGTAAATTTATGTTCATAATTTCAAAAATTGCACTTGAAAGTGAGAGTATCTTAAATTAATTTTTTCTCTTGAAAGTGCCGTGTTGCCTTAATGATTTGGTTGTTTCTCGTATTTGGGAACCTGTGTTCAAGTCTTACACTATCGCCCTTCTCATTAACTAGTAACCACTAACACCCTAACATTTTTTTCATGAAAAAAAATAATAATAAATTTCATTTCATCTCTTAAAACCCGTCCCACAAAATTATTTATGGAAAAAAAAATGAATTTTTTGTAAGGTTAAAAAAATAAATAAACAAAGAAATTTTTGTATGGTGGTGTCTTGCTTATTAGAGCACCTTGTAATCCATCACGGGCGTATGCAATTTCCTCATCTCATGGCAATAATGAGGAAAGTTTTTTGAGAATGACTTTATTTGATCTTCTGATCTAAGTCAAACAATTTTTCTTAATGAGTATCATTCATGCTTTGCACACACTCCCATTATCGCTTTGTGCGTCTTAGGGTCTACTTAATTTGTAATTTAAAAAAAGTTCTAAAAAACTCAAAAAAACATATAACAGTTTTTAGAGAATTATAAAAGACTGTTATTTGAAAACAAACTTTTTTGTAACTAAGTTTTTAAAAAACTAAACCAAACATAATTTTTTGTACAATTTTCTGTTTTCCGAGAAAAAAAAATAATTTTCTTAATTACAAACCAAGTAAGCACTTAGATTTTATCATTTTCATACTCTTATGACTTAACTCATGACCTTTAAGATGTGAATTTAGAATTTTCACGATTTTATCAAATAATAATAATAATAATAGATAAATAAGATTTTATACAATTTAAACTAAAGAACAAAACTATTATTTTTGGTGTAAATTGGTGTTTGTGAATAGAATTTTGGTGCGTGATCAAACAGAACAAGACCTGATCAAAAACATATATATGTGGAAGTCTTGATTGTGCAACTTCAACTCTTAAAATTCAAATGCCTTTCAAACAAAAATAAATTAACAAATTATAATTAAGCAAGAGAAAGAAAAATTATATAAGTAAAACCTTTAGATTTTATTAAGACAATGCGCCGTAGTAGATTTTCTTAAAACTCAATATCAAAATGTTAGTTTTATTTTTATTCAAACACGACTAAGATTTATTGCACATTTACATGTGTTCCTGTTTTTTATTCTAAAATTTAATCGGTCCATTTTTTTTTTTCTCTGTCTACTTTTTTTTAAAAGTATTTTTATAATTATTAAGTCTTGAGCATGAAAAATATTGGACGGAATAGATTTTATGTGACCAAATTCAATCCATAAATCATTATTCTATTCCTAAACCATTACATTTACTTTTAAATGTATTCCAATTAGCAAGTAAAACTTGAAACCTATATAAGACATTACAAATCAATATTACCCAAGAAAAAATATAGATCAATAATTATTCCACACTTTTTACGAGTTTGATGGTAATTGGACCAAGTGATGATGTAAGAGTAATGTATTATTATGTATGGAGATAATGATGTTTGTCTTCTCGCTGGGAGCCACGTCAACATTGAAATTGTAAATACCCAACGTCTACGCGCCCATATAAGCCGGTTGTAGATGGTGCCATGTGTTGCTCTTAGAGGGGACCACGTGTATACAGTGGGCCATATTGTATTTATACATATATATATGACGTGGGAACCCACAACTACCTGCCCTTTGAATTTATAAATACCAAATATATCCCCGACTATGAATTCAGACCCAACAGTATGAATAATAGGTAAGCAAAAACTTGCAGAATTAGAGATAAATCGAACTTACACCCAAATATTAGATACGATTATGTAAGTATTTAGAGACTCCCCCTTTCACCAACTCTACCGTGCCCATGGGATGGGCCATATTACTTTCTCTTCAAGCGGGCATGGAACTCATCCTTCGAAGATGAGAGTGGTACATGAATATTTCGTGAGTAGGACCTTAATTAGAAATGTCTATAATAGGCACGCGATATAGATATAATATATACTTGCTGCCTAAAAAGCTAGAGTAAGATATCTTGCCCTTTTGTATTGTTTCCACTTTGAGTTGTCAAGTTGGGATAAGCACTATTTTTGGAATATGCCTCATGCATCTCTCTTTCTTTTCTTTTTTTCTTTTTTTTGTTATATATATATATATATATATCAAAAAGAAATTTTTAGCACTTTATCTTTTGATTTATTATATTGTAAATGTAGATATAAAAAAGCTTGCCAAATGCAGGGGACTACTGTTGTTGCGGGACTGAAAGGGTTAAATGTAAAATTGACAGCTTCCTTTTAATTAGTGATTTATTAGATGAAAAATAATAAAAAGTTATATGCTGTCACATAAAGTAAGAGGCATAATGAGAACCTGAGAATGACATAATTATATTACAAATAATGAGAATTTAAGTAAAAGCGCGTAAGAGCGACACTTGTTAAGAAAGATTAAGTTCTTTATCTTGTAAGATAGTTATGTTTATAGAAATAGTTTATGCATTTGTGAGCGTATTATATATATATATATATATATATATATATTGAATTTTAAGGTTTTTGTCATAGAACTTCAACAATTTGTCGTAATTGATAATTCATACCGTGTTGTTAGTAGTTAATATAAAAGCAAAGAGAGGTGACATGGAATACAGTAATGCTAAGTCCTAATGGTCGTAATCTCAAGTCTACATCATAACCGCCCTCTGTTTCATTCCATAGACTTACCTTTCAAAATCTATCAAAAGCTATTCTTGTCATTGCATTCTTAAGTTTCATCGCACCTTGTTCTCGTTCACAAATTTTAGAAAATTATAATTTTATCTCATTTTCTCAACTTTTTAGCATCTTGTTTGTTCAATGCAAACATAAATGTAATGTTCGGTTACATTTGTGCTTTGGTTTCAAAATACAAATTTCATGTAATCGAACATTGTACACATGTTATTTTTTAATGATCCTAAAATGTTGTACAAAAATTTCTAAAGAAACTAAGGTAAAGTGTAAAAAATATCCTTAATGTTTACATTTTGGGCAAATAACATCCCTATTATTTAAAGTGTGTATATATAAGTTCGTTAAGTTTGAAAAAATGATAAAAAAAAATGCTTGAACTCACTATTAAGATATAAAATTCTGAAAATGCTTTTATCGCTTCTGATATTGCCCTTATATGTAGTATATTACTCTTATATTATATATATACACACACACACACATTAGACTGATGCTCGTAAGCCACCATCTTCGCTAGTAAGAACATTGTCACCGGATATATCAAGTCGTCATTGTTGCTCCGGTAGTTCATGTCTGCAACAATAATGATGAAAAAAAACTACCAAAAAAAAACAAAAAAAAACTTACAATTTAGTCATTTTACATTTAATTAGTTTTTTATTTAGTTATGGTGGGAAACTTTAGTCTTTTTAGCATTCAGGTTCTTGTTTGCTCCAAAATTGAATATATGGGCTTTTTAGAACGCGCACGCGTATGTGTATATATATATATATGAGGTTATACACTCTATATGCATACTATAGGGATATTTTTTACTTGCGATCCAATAAACTACAAATTATTTTGCAAAATCAGAAAATATTTTGAAACAGTTTATTTTTCACAAGTCATTTTTCCAAGTTATATTCAAAACTCCTCACCTGATACAATGCTCATTGTATCTCCTCAACGCTTAAAGTGAAATCACGATAGTGGTTTAAGTTCACATATGAGTAAATGAGATTTGAGTTTTTTGCAGGGAAAAAAAATGCTTAGACAAGTTGAATCCGTCTATCTTTTTTGGTTGCGCTTTTTCACCTTCTCGTTAGACATCTCTCATTTGTTATTTGCAGATAATATAATTTTGCTAACATCAAAAGACTAGATTTTCTATTTTATTATTAAGCACAAATGTGTACATTTTCTTAAGGATAAATAATTTTTGGAACCATATCAAACATTAGAAATTAAGGATAATAATATTTGAGAATTTTAAGTGAAACTTAAAATTCTAACATCAAACTTCATTTTCATGCATTTCAAATTCTTGACCCATTATTGAAATTCTTATTTTGTTTCAAAACTTTGATAACCTCGTGAAAGAATACAATGAAGTAAATGGATCTCACCATCTCAATCCATTGAGCCGACTAATATATATTCTTCTTTTTGAAATGGTCTCTAGGATTGAAGAATTTAACATCCACTTGTAAAGTTTATTATCTCTTCATGACTATCCTCGAGAAAAAGGTTGGTCATCAACACATACGTGGCATGACAAAATGATTAATAATTAATATATACATAGTGCCGAGACATTTTTTCATCTAACATAATTTTCCACTTAGTGTTCCTTTTTCCAGGATAAGAGTGATTGCTCTTATTCGACATTTTAGGGACTTTGAGGAGAATAAAGAAATCACCAAATTTAGGGCATTAAAGTTGAACATAAAAAAACGTAATAATAAATAAATAACCCTTCATTTTTTATTTTATTCTTTGTGTTGACTCAATTGGGCAGTTATGAATTAAAATCATTTGTTGTATTGAAGAAATTTTAGGCCAATCAATAATCAATAATGATAATAGATATTGTCACGTGATGATGAGTCTCACCTGATGAGGATCGATTCGACTTAATAGTAGTAATCACTACTATTTGATTTTGCACCGGAGGATATTTTTTTAATTATTTTAGGACATTATATTCAATGTTTTTTTTTCTCATTGGGCATTCTATAATACTATAGATGTTCTTGGAATTACCTCCTTTTTTAGTCAACCTAAATGAGAAGTTTTTGGATAAGGCAATTACTAATTAGTCAACACACCACTTGAAGATGTGGAAGTGTGTCCAAAAAGAAGAGTGCTACATGAAAAGTGAGCATAACACCTAGTAACACACATGAGAGCTTGGCATTGGGCCAGTCTATAGCCTATAGGGTAATGAGAAGATGTCTTCACCACAGCTTTATTCTTCCACTCTATTATTGGAACAACAGTGTAATACAAAATAAACTTTACTACTACTATTACCATTATTATTATTATTAAGCAAATACTGGCGCATGTTTTAATGGAGGTTCGAATACTTGATCTGGTTCGGATACTTGATCTCCTTAAATTTGTATCAGTTGAGTTCTTGTCAAACGATGTGCGGTTATCAAAACTTTGCAATTATTCAGTTTGTGCTCTTAACATAAGTTACTGGCAATGAATCTATTTGTTGATCAATTTAAGTATATTGATGTTCTTTGAGCGTATAGGTCCATCTATTGACATTGTAACTATCAAGGGTACAAAACTATAAACTTATACCTTTCTTATATTGTTTAATCACTTGTTTAACTTAATTCGTTCATGTAACTTGTTTATTAATTTAAGTATATTATCAGCTTCTTACGAGGTGAGGATCTGGGGTTTTGGCCAAAAGTTGAATGAGATTAAATAAATCTCTCCCCTAACAACCCTACAAGTCATAATATGTTTATGCTATCTTACTTGGCTAATTATCAAAAATAAATAAATAAATAAATAAATAATTCTAAAAAATTTTATTTATATTTTACATAGTAATTAATTTATCTCAAAACTTTTCTTATATTGCGTTTTGAAGCACTGATGTCTTGAATTTAATCCAAAACATAAACATAACAAAGTTATTTAGTTTTAGGGGTCAATACCGTACCTACATGTCCATGTGTGTGTGTGTGTGTGTCACTACTTTGTTTAAGTTCTTTCCACTAAGCCCCAGCCTAACTTGTAGTGACCTATCATCAATAAATGATGCTATTGAACATACAAAAGTACCCATGTTCCTTAACTAAAAGCACAATAGACACCAAAGTTTGCTTTGGATACCAGGAGCTTCATACCAGATGCCACAAAGTGCTTTTCCATAAATATATAGAGAGAGAGATATGTATATGTATATATATGGTTATATCTCTGTAACATATAAACAGGCATTGGATTATGACTCTTATGAAATGTCTTCCCATCCTACCCATTTCTTTGTCTAATGAAAGGATAAGGGTGATTTAAACAGACATGTGATAAAGTGCTCACATGTTGCTGATTTTTTTGAGTATCTTATGGCTGATACATGTCCAATATCAAGGGACCCTACTGTGCTTAACCAAGACTAATCTGACTTTAAATGCTCTGATTCTGATGCACTTCAGATATATTAAACTACTATTATATATATATATATGCATGTATGTATATACAGAATACCATTGTATCATTCATTCATTTAATAAAATGGCATGGTATTATTCCATTGCTAACAACTATGTCATTTTTTTATTCCATGTGTCTCAGACTTTCAGTGCTCATATCACTACTGGTGCACTATATAAATAAACAAATGAAATTGAATACAATGAGTATTCGAAATCTGACTTTATATTTCATCACAAATTTGTCAAGGATAACAAATTTCAAATTTATTTGGCAAATGTATTAACTATAGTTTCAGAGTGGCAGTGGAAAATAAATGAGATTGAATATGTTGTTCAATTACTTTTGACCCTTGTTACTTGTTTGGTAATTGGTTAGGTGGTTTATTCATTGTCCATTCAAGGATCATTACTTTCTGCACCACCCCAAATTAGGAGATTCATGCCTTTCGGCTATGTTTTCAAAACTCTTTCACCTAAATTTGGACTCGTAAGGGAATGGGTAACTAAGGTGAAAAGTAAAACCTAATATAAATCCATGTTGGTAGCTTCGAAAAACGAGAAAAATAACAATCCTAAAGAAGGGGAAGAGTATAAAAAAAAAAAAAAAAAAAAAACAGTCTCGCTAGCTAGCCGGAATCCTCGGTTGTGTACCGTGCATTAGGATTAAAATGTTTTTCAACATAATTAGATTTATGTCAACCATATCAATTTAAATGTGTTGAAAAACAGAATTAATGTGTTTGATCAGTACAATTAAGAATCTGGTCTTCTCACTTGCAATTTACACGTTGCTATCCGATATTATTTTACAACATCATGTAATGGCCCCACAAAAATAAATAAATAAATAAATAATCTCTAGACCGGCTTAGCTTCTTTTGGTTAAACTGATGAGTACGTTCATGATTCAACCCAAAAATTGTTAAAGTCTTAGGTTATATTTTTTTTACCGAGGTAGTTAACAAATTTGGGCTTAAGTACATGTTATAACTTATAAGGGACCTGTTTCTGTTTGGATTTATACTTTGTAAAATAAAGCTTTGTTGTATTGGTCTCACGACAGTTCTTTATCTGGACGAGTTGGAAGATAGGTTTGGGCTTTACATGCCTCCAGAAATGAATTTGGGCCAATTCCCGGTCCTTGGGCTAGTTTGTAGTTTGAAGTTGGTGAACTCAAAACACTATTTAACGTTATTACATGGTGAATTTCATCTGTAAATGGTTCAAATTTCTTAATCCAAATGGGTGGCTAAAAGTACTGGTGTGAATGTGATGGTCATTGTCTTTACTCCTGAAATTCCAAACCTAATTAATTACCTTACGCGAAAAAACAAATTTCTAGATACCAATAACCTTTCTTCTTCTTTTTTCATTTTATGCAATATTAATTTGTAATATTCAATAACAACCAAAAAAAAAAAAAAGAAAAAAAAAAATGTGACAGAGCCCCATCACGGAGACGGACTTGTGGCCTTGGTGATTAATGTAATTTTCTCACTTTTGGGTGGGCTGGAGTACAATCACTTCAAAATCAAGAGTACTATTAATATAAGCCCATACGGCCCAGCCCGCAAACAAATGAGGCACTTTTGGGTGGGCTGGAGTACAATCACTTCAAAATCAAGAGTACTATTAATATAAGCCCATACGACCCAGCCCGCAAACAAATGAGGCATGACTGGGCTGTGCTGCCTCCTTCGTAGGGATGGCAACGGGGGCGGGTTTGGACGGGTGTACACCCCCCGCCCCCGTAACCGTTTAGAAACCCCACTCCCGTCCCCGCCCAAAACCGAAAAAACGGGGGGGACTTTCCACCCCATCCCCGCCTCGTTTAATATTTTTACCCCGTGGGTACCCACCCCACCCCGTTTAAAACCAAAATTTCTTCTACATTTATTTTTTTTATCAACTAAAATTATATAATTATTGAACAGATTCATTAAAAAATGGAAAATAAATAGTTAATTTAACATTAAAAACATTCTATAACAACAATTTCATAAAAGATAACATACCAAAACCAGACAAGTCAAATTACATCGTTCCAATTTGGCTTCCAAAAGAGTTTTATAAATAAAATATATTATTCTAGATCTATATATTATACATATATAGAATAGATTATTATACATATATAGAATATATTATACATGTATTTTAACATATTCTTCATTCGAGAGTGAATATAAAAAGCGCAATAAAATACAATATAAAAACTGTGAAAAAAATATACGAAAATAATATAAAACAACTTTCTTGGTCCAATTTCAAGATTCCTTTACTTTCACAGTTTCACTATTCTTCTCCAATTATTGAAATATATTAATATATAGACACACAAAGATAAAAACACATTGTTGAAATATATAATAATATATAGACACACAAAGATAAAAGCACAAGGAATTAGAAATATAGAAAAGGAAAAGGGAGATAACTGACCCCTAAAGATCAGGTTGACAGTGACACGCCGCTGAAAGAAGATTGAAGAGTAATCTAGAGTTGTGACTTGTGAGATCTAGGGTTTCTAATGCGAGTATATATACTAAATAAAATAAGGATAATTAATTACCTATTGGGTGACGGGTAGGCACCGCTGAGAGTAATGATGTGAATGAAAGAATTAAGAAAACCTAGGGTTTCTAATAGGAAATATATATAATAATTAAATAAGGGTAGTTAGGTAATTTTCATATCTAAACGGGGTTGGGCGGGGCAACCTCCCCTTGCCCCCGCACCAAACCCACGCGGGTTGTTGTTATATCAAACCAAAAAAAAAATATGTGACAGAGCCCCATCACGGAGACGGACTTGTGGCCTTGGAGATTAATGTTTTCTCACTTTAGGGTGGGCTGGAGTACAATCACTTCAAAATCAAGAGTACTATTAATATAAGCCCATACGGCCCAACCCGCAAACAAATGAGGCATGACTGCGTTGTGCTGCCTCCTTCGCCTGTAGGGGTGGCAATATTTGACACGACACGCTAACATGACACGAACACGACACGAAATAAGTGGGTTTGGGTTTGGGTTAATCGTGTTCGTGTCATAATCGTGTCAACACGGATTGACCCGCTAGCTAAACGTGTCGTATTCGTGTTTGACCTTGTAAACACAATTATGACACGATTAAGTAAATGTGTCAAATAAATGTGTCGTGTTCGTGTAAAAAATGACCTCTTTAGCAAAAAGTGTAGAATAAACATGTCGTATTCGTGTAAAAAATGACTTAAACGTATCTTTTTGTGTCGTGTCAAGTCTTGACCCATTTATTAAACAGGTTATGCGTGTCGTGTCGTGTTACACGTATAATAATCGTGTTGTGTTTGTGTCAAGGGTTTTAGATACGATTAATAATCGTGTCGTGTTCGTGTCAATTATAATCCTGTCTGTGTCGTAATCGTGTCGACACGAATACGACCCGCTAACACAAATTGTCACCCCTATGAGGGCATTGCGAGTATAGGAGCCATCTATTGTTAATGTGATTTTTTTTCTATATTTTTGGTTTTTATATTATATATATATATTGACAATACTTATTATTTTATTTTTATTTTTATATTTTTTGTTTTAAAAGTTGGGCCAAAGACTTTGATTGTGGCCTGTCGCCTATCATGGTTTGTAACCTATTTTGCACTGCCAGTTTAGTATGGTATATGTTTTTTTTTTGGTTAAAAGTCTCTCTCTCATACAATCAAATACCTATCTCCACCATCTATACTTTTCACTTGGCCTCACTTACTTTGGTTTAAGACCAATATCCCAAAGCATATTTGTATTACCTGGTTAGCATGTAGGGGCAGATTATTCACCTTGGACTCTAAGCTAATGAGGAAAAAACACTATACAAATGCTTGCTATCTATGCTTATCTGCTAGAGAGTCTCTGGATCATCTCTTCTTCAACTGCAAGTTCAGTACGCAAATTTAGGGTTTCATCCAGCATGCTACAGGATTCTATGTTGCACATAGAAGTTAGGATGAGTTAGTTACTTGGTGCTCTAACACATGGAACTCAAGTCATTTCAACATCCACAAGCTCCTATTCAATGCTGCAGTATACTTTATTTAGCTAGAAAGAAATGCTAAGGCATTCAGGAATAAGGCTATAACTCCACAGCATGTCATTTGTCTCATCAAGGGTTGTATTAGTGCTAAACTGTCATCATTGAAGCTAAGAAAAGGTGATGAGCTTAGGCTTATGGGTGAGCAAGAAGACCTGTTGCAATTATTCTTGCAGGGATGTGCCTTTGCAGGGAATCAAACTTGGTGTGCAGCCACATTTGCATGAGCGTTATGTGTTGGATGATCTCATTGTTAAATTGTAGAGTTGAGTGCTTGTAGTTTGCTGGCCCTTGGCTTGTTGTACGTTCTCCCTTTATGAGGCTCTGTTTGGTTGCTGCTCCATGGGAGTTTCTTTTTCCCCTCTCTAGTATGGTATATGTGTTGCTATGTGTTTGATTTTTTTTCTCTTCTGGTATTTCTTAATTTTATTACCATTTGTACAGATAATGGTGTTGATCGGAGAAACTGGTTAATTAACGATAATTTAATTTATTAGTTAATAATTATTTAAATATATGAATTAAAATTAATAAATTAAAATTTTATCTATTAGGTTATGGTTAAAATATAAATAAATAATAAATAATATTAACTATAAAAATAATAATTAAAAATTTAGATAAAACCGATCTGTTATTACACAGATCCGATCTGTGATATAACGAATCGGTGACAGATTAAAATTTATCTAATCTGCTAGGAGCAGATCGGATAAGGATTGATGTCTAACCCAATCTGATTCATGACCACCCCTATAAAAAAAGTTAACAAATAAAAAGGTAAATTACTAAACTTGGAGAAAAGGACAAAAAAAAATAGTGTCTCTGACTACATATAAAAATAGAAATTGTTAGAACAGAATAGAAAAGGTAAAAAAATAAAAGAAAAACAAAAAACAAAAAGAAAAAAAAAAATAAGTGTCACAAACTATATATAAAAATAGAAATTATTAGAATAAAATAAAAATTAAAAAAAGTAAAAAATAAAAAGATCAAATCAAAAAGAAGAAAAATAGTGTCTCGACTACTATTAAATAGAAAATATTAAAATAAAATAGAAAGGTAAATTTATATTAAAACATATGAATAAAAAATAATGTACTAAAACATAATTATGTACTAAAACTCTTTATATTTTTAGTAATAGTATAAATATTTAAATAGTTGATGGTAATTGGACAAAAATGTCATTTTACATGGCCTGCATTTTTACCAAATAATGACATGAGGGTATTACAATCATTTTAAGTCTTAAGGAGGGATATTTTTACCACATCGATAATATATAACTACACAAGAACCTTTTTTTGCACTATATGAATAGGCATGAGGTTTTTGCACTTTATCCATATAAAATAGGAATATATACACAAAGTTGGAATATTCCCATATGGGTTTGAAAAAAAAAAAAAAAAAAAACACTTACTAGATATTATTGGAATTGAAATGCCAAACTACAATGTCCTCAAATCTCATGAAATTTGACGGAATTTGTAGTTATAGATTTACCTCATCAAATTGACATTCTTTTTTAATGACACAAAAGATTTCAATCTAACTTACTACGTATATGGATAAAATATAAAAATAATATTTTTATAATTTAAAATGGTGCATCTATAAGAAAATAAAAGTACCTTGAAACAATTTTTCAATTTTTTTTTGTTTAAATTTTATTTTTAAAAAATAAAAAGGAACAGAAATTTTAAAATGAAAATCATTTTAAAGTAAACCTAAACTTTCTTAAATTTATATTTCAGTGATGATATAATGACGAAAATTTCATTATAGCATCACTTTAATATAAAATTTTATTTTAAATTTAAATCATTTTATGTTAGCAAAAATTTCCCCTAATATAAAATTAAATTTTTTTTAATATAAAATGATTTAAATTTAAAATGAAATTTTATGTTAAAGTGATACTATAATGAAATTTAAAATGAAATTGATCGAGTTATTTGTCCTAATATTAAATTTAAATGAAAACCATTTTATATTAAAGTGATGCTATGATTTCAATTTAAAATGAAAATTTATATTAAAGTGATACTATAATTTTATGATTTATGGATTTAATGAAATTTAAATCATTTTATATTTAAAAAAAATTCCCTAATAAAAAATATATTTGTTGTCATTATAGTATTACTTTAATATAAATTTAAGAAAGTTTAGGTTTACTTTAAAATGATTTTCATTTTAGGTTTCTTTCCCTTTTATTTTTTAGAAATAAAAAATATAAGAAAATTTTGAAAAATTATTCCGAGGTACTTTAATTTATTTTCTTATAGATGCACCTTTTAAATTTTATATATATATATATATATATATATTATCAACTTTATGCCACCTGAGTTATTTTTACTAATTTTAATTTAATATTAAGAGGCGTCATTTTATTAAAATTGTATCAAGAGGCATTTTTTTGTCATTATAACACCGCTTTGTAACTAATTGTATAGTTAGGGGGATTTTATGTCAACCTTTTTTCTTCAAGAGGGTTTCTTGTCAAACATTTAAAGAAGAGGGGTGGGTCTTATGCAATTTTCCTATATAATAGGATTAAGGACATTTTCGCCTCAAAAACATTGAGCCTGATTTTCCATCCACGTCTCTCATCCACCAAAAAATAATCAAGAGGAGTTTATTGCAATGCCAATAGTTGAAAGGGGGTTTATTGCACTTTGCAATTCTAATTAATATGGATAAAAATATAAAATATAAAAATAATATTTCCTTTATAATTAAACTAAATTTATTCCAAACAATTTCCCTTACCTTCCCTTCCATATCTAATTCCAAATCCTAAAAGGAATTTGGTTCTTAGAAACGTATTCTCCCTGGTAAACCCTACATATATAAGGTACATATAATACATAAAGGAGTGAGTAGGGTTCGGAATTACAATGAAGAAGGGAAAGCTGAACAATATTGGGGTTTCAGTTCCGCAAGAGATTATCTGCGATATACTGAAAGAACTTCCTGTGGAAACCTTACTGAGATTGAGGTGTGTTTCCAAGCTGTGGCGTTCCATAATTGACGACAATCCACTCTTCGTTCAGTCGCACCATAATCGGTCCATCGATCGGCCTAACGGTATCAACCTTCTCTTCCTGACTCCGGGAGTTCTTCAAGGGCAAGAATGGCAACTCTACTACACAGATCGAACAGACGGCCCAGCCCTTCACCTTCTAAATGTTCCCATCAGTGAGACAGAGAATTACCCTTTGTATTCCGTCAAGGGCTTGGTCTGTTTCCAGTACTGCATATGTAACCCTAGCACCAGAGAACGCATAGTAGTTCCACGCCCAATAATACCTATTGCCATGCCATCAGGAAACCATCCATTGACATCCAGTTCCTTCAACCTTTTAGGGTTTGATCCTTTGTTTGGAAATCACAAACTCCTTAACATAACCGAAATTCGTTTTCCTCTGAGTAATGCTCGGCCCCTGACCCAGTTCAAGGTTCTAACTCTCCACCGCCATTGTGGTGCCTCCACCGCGTGGAGAGAGATTCCTCGGCCGCAACATGAATCACGTCACAGCTTATTGGCAGATATATTCTTGACAGCAAGATCCTTTCCAGATCCAGATCCAAATGAAGGCAGGTCTTTATATCAGAAAACAGTCTGTTGTACCAATGACACTATATTCTGTCTGGGAATGATTAGCTCAGTGCATGCGATATTGGCTTTCAAAGTTGGACCTGAGAGTCTCAAAATCCTGCTACTTCCCAAGGACGTCAGATCAGATTCTTGTTTTGCAATAGAAGTAAGAAAACGCCTGGCTTTGATAAATTCCGAGGTCACCAAAATTTGGA
>JAOTQH010034348.1:0-17877 GCA_025631255.1 Cornus kousa | reverse complement strand
TCTTTTGGCTATATATATATATATATATATATTTATTTATTTATTTATTTAGTTCTTACACTACATGAATGACATTATCCAGTTTTGAGTTGCTTTCATGAGTTTCAGTTTTGGGCTCTTGAGGAAGTGCTGAATTTTGTTATTGAATTATAAAAACGTTCAATATGTATGGAGCATTGTATGATTACGGAGTAAGTGCTCAACATGGCTCCTTACAAGTCATCTCTATAGTTGTAGGTAAAAGACTCTTTTGCTTATTCGTTTCCTTTTTCTCCTTCCTCTTTGGTGCAGGGTTTCATAATTTTTTCTTACTGGTTCACTGATTCTCATTTAGGTGGCCGTGGAGGGAAAAATCCCCCACCAATAGAAATCAGCCATATCATTAAAAAAGATATCATCCCATTATTTCTTTACTAGCCCACCAAAGCCCAGTCTTGATCAAGTCCAAGCACAGACATCATCGGCCCAAAGCTATTAACATTAACCACTCGGCCTGCTAAAAACTCATCCAGCCCACTCACAATTATAATCCAAGTACGGTTAGGATTAATCAAATCCTCCTTAACAAAGGATCACTCTATAAGGAAACTCTGCGTAGGAAGAAGTCCTTATAGTAAAGAATCCTATATGGAAAGAATTGAAGAAGGAAAGAACCTTGTATGAAAAGAATTGTATATGGAATGAATTGAAGGACAAGCATAGCGAATCCTACCATAATTCCACTTTCTTTTTGTATATAAATAGAGGCATAGACCTCCAATAAAGATCATCGAGCATTTACAAGCTTTTCTCTGAATTGTTCTTATTATTAATTTTTCTTTTTTTTTGAGTGAGTTGTATTTATTCTTTTGGCTTTTTAGTTAAACAAATTTTTGCACCTACACTTTGGCGCCGTCTATGGGAAACGTATAGAAATATACCCTCATGAGTGATTAGAGATCTTTTATGCAACTACGATCTGGGATGTCAGTTGGAGGATCCACAGCCGCAACCGATCAACGGATGGAACTAATGCATAGGATGCGCGAAGAGTTCCTACAGCAATTTGAGACTCTCCGTCAAGCAAACAAGGCCAGTACGGCTCAGATCGCGTTACTACAACAAAAGAATGATACTCTCCAAACAGCCATGGAGCAAATAGCAGCACAACCCCTACCAGGCAATGCAGCGGGAGTCCCCCTCAACCACAATGTTCCTCCTGCAGACGAAGCTCAAGTCAACGAGAGTTGGCAGGAGTAGAGGATGAGAACCGAAGCGGTAGCCTCAGACAACCACCCCCAGCGTACACAAGACGAACAGGTTGAGTTCAGCCGCAAGCTCACAGTGTGGACAAATGGCGTTTAGGAGGTCTTTGATGAAAAGAAGCCCCTTAGGATCCAGACACCTGCTCAGATGGCTAAGGACCATAAGGCCTCTCTGGTGAAGATTCCATTAATTGATCAGATATACTACGTCGAAAGACCTAAAAAATTCACCATGCCGGCCTTCACTCAGTTCGATGGCACGGGAGATCCTTCCCGCCACCTCGATCACTACTCCCAAAAGATGGCTCTGGATAATCACAATGATGCATTCATATGCAAAGTTTTCCCCACCAGTTTGACTGGAGTCGTACTGGAATGGTTTAAGAACAGGCCACACAAATCAATCCCGAATTACGAAACTCTATGCGCCATGTTCCTAGCACAGTACTGCGGTAATAAGAAGTAGAAAAAGACTATCGCTAGTCTCTTCACTATTAGGCAGAGGAGGGGGGAATATTACAAGATTTCTTGTCCAGATATAACATGGAAGCTTTGAAGATAGCAGATTGCCACCCTGAAACAGCTGTAGAAGCATTCAAGATCGGTATGATTCAGGGGACTAAGTTCCATACCTCCATAGTCAAATACTCCCCTTCGGACATGCAGATTCTTAATGCCAGGGCTCAGGTTTACATCCGACTCGAGGAAAATGTAGCCAATAGAGCACAACACGCCACCCTCGTTACGGTAGAAAACAAGCCTCGGGAAAAGGCCTTAAGTTCAAAAACTCAAAGAAGCCAGCATGCCTCGGTACCAGCAATTCAACTACCTGAGAAGAGGCAGAGGACCGAAGAAAGGCTGACCCCTCTCCGTACAACGTTGGCTCGATTATTCCAAGAGAACAAAGCAAGATTCACAGTCCCTCAATCGATGCGATAACCTTTGGAACTGTTCAGAAATCAAGAGAGAGAGAGAGAGCAAAACACATATATTCAGTATTCTTAACACTCTAATCTAAGAAGCCTGTGTAGGTTTATATATAAAGGATACAAGTCTTGCATAATAATACAAGGGTCCTATCAACTAAAAATAATTACATAATGACCCAACATATATATAAAACTTCTAACAAAAGCCACCCAAAACATGGTAAGTCCTAAGAACTATCCTTTCCCTTATAACTTGAATGTGAATTCCCAAGAATTCTCTAATTTGGACAGCTAGGTTTTGTGAATCATTATTCAAAGGGGTTGGAAAAAAGCTGTTGCACAAGGAACAAAAAAATAAGGAAGAAGAACATGGATCAATTAGCATCATAAGCTGAAACAAGAAGAATAATGAGAGAGGGATATCCTTGCAATAATTTAACCGTATAAAAGCATGGAGAAGTACTCCAACCATGAATAGAAAATTCAAACTAAAAAATAAAAATAAATAAAAAAACAAAATCTAGAACTAAAAGAAAATCAAGCTCCTCAACATGTACCATTTAAAGTGTCAGGATCCCAGTACGATATGATTCTGCATTGCCAAGAAATAGTAGTCGGCCATTCTTCCCATCAGAGAGATTTTATATATGTATATATAATAGCCCATCCCAAAATAATTGTCCCTTTTGGGGATTCTAACTTTTTTGTGCATGTCCATTTTAAAAATTCTAAAATTACCATTGCAAAGTTCAATTTTTCACATTTTTTATTCAGAAAAGCTCTAATTTTTGTATATCGATTGGGACATCCCAAAAAGAAAAGAAGGGCACTTACTTGAGACACAGGGAATATGTATTTTGATTACTAGTAGATTTCATTCTCTGAAGGGCGTTGGAAAAAAGAGCACCAAAAATTGAGAATGGAGAAGAACAAAGCATAAGAGTATAGCATCAGTGAGAATGAACAAACTTCCAAAACATTCTATAAAAATAATAATAATAAAATAAATAAATAAAAGAAGAAGAAGAAGAAGAATAGAGAAGATCCAGAAAAACAAAGTGTATGCACATTCCCTTCCAACTTAGAAACCAGAATTTCCTCTCCTTCAAATGAGTTCTCTCCCTCCATACGCACCATATCTTTTTTTGATAAGTTCAAATGCACCATATAAACATAGATGAGCAGTGTCCCAAGCCTTCCACACCCATTCTTAACCACATCCATGACCCAAAAAACAATACAACTTCCCTAATATCTGTGTAACTCAATGTGTGCCAAACATTGTGAAAGAAGGATCTACAACTCCAAACTACTTTACCATGCAACAATTTAAGGATTAGCAATCTCACCTGGCTCCTTAACCATACAACACCAGTCAGTCAAAAGATATTTCCTTCAATCATTATAAATAGGCAGAAGAAGAGGAAAGGAAAAAAGAAAAGAAAGAGAAACAAAAGTTATTTTGAACACCTTCAGAGGGCAATAAAATTTCCATGCCCTTCCAAACATGGTACTGCCCCGCCCACAAGACCAAGTAAAATCATTTAACTGAAAGTTTCCCCTTTTACCCCCTCTGCAACTCCACAAATTAGGGGTGGCACTTGAGCGAGTTGGGCAGGCCAAGGGGTCAGCCCACGCCAAACCCAACGTACTAATACTTCAGCCCACATCAAACCCAAATCCGGAGAAACCCATTGCATCTCAGTCCACGCCACACCATACAGGTTTTTCAGGAGGTCCAAATTTTTAATAGCCTATTAAGAAATAGAAAGTTATAAAAAAGAAATACTAAAATATATGTATTAAATACTAAACTATATTGTATTGGAATTTGGAAAGGACTCAAAACTTTATATTTTTTAATTATTATGTTTATATATTTAATTTTATATCAGCTATCATAGTTTTAATTCAAAGTTTCAAAGTAATTGTGTCGTAACTTAGGTTAATAACTACCAATAATATTGAGCAAATTAACAATAAATCCAACCTTAGATTAGTATTAATAACATGAAGCCATAAATATATAAAAATTATAAACTTCTCTTCTTTTTTTTTGGGTTAGTTGGGTTAGGAAACCTTTATCCAATTCTCAATCAAAATAAATTCAGGCTCTAAGATTTAAACCAAATCCCAGTCTCATAATTTCAAACCACCACTCCATAAGATGGTCACATGCTTACCATCAATACCCTACTATCTACTGAGATTGTGTACAAATTTGGATCCCTCCCTAGTGCTGAAACACCACACCAAACATCATCCTAGATAAGATTCTTTGGGCCATTTCCAAACTCCACTAACTTCAAAATATTTTTCAAACTCAACTCAAATCAAATCAACTGAACTTTATTAAAACTATTTGGAGTAAGCTACATGAATCCTCTTTCACTATTCCAATCTAAGGTTATACCTTTCAAACCACATACCACCCTCTCTTTCCTTACTCAAAGAATATTGGTCACCATGTTCCCTTTCCCTAGCATTACTCTTAATTTTAACCAATTGCTGACGATGCAAAAAAAAGCCACCTTCAAGGGACTTTCGATCTCCGAATGGTCTTCCAAAGGAAGGGAGGACCTGGAATCTAACTCTTAGGCCTAGTTTGGTAAGCAGGAATGAAATTGAACGAAATGAAATGGTCATTCACATTCTCTTGTTTGGTTGCAAATATGAAATGATGTTGGGATGAATTGATAATCACAATTCTAAGTGATGGTGGTGGAGGGCGATGGAGGGTGGCGATGGGGTGGCGGAAGGTGGTGGTGAAAGGCGGTGATGGCAATGGAAGGCGGCAGCGGTGGAAGACGGCGGTAGCGGTGGCGACAACGGTTGCAGAGGAAGAAGATGGTGGCAGAAGGCGGCGGTGGAGGAAGGTGGTGGCGGTGGCGGTGGAGGAAGTTGGTGACAGAAAGCGGCAGCGAAGGAAGTTGGTGATAGAAGGCGGCGGTGGTGGTGGTGGCGACAACGTTGGTGGTGGAAGGCGGCGACAGTAGTGGCGGTGCAAGGCAGTGACGAAAGGCGAAAGCAATGTCGGTGGCGACGGAAGGCTATGGTTGTGGTGGGAGAAGGTGGTGGCAATGGTGGATTGTGGTGGTGCTGGTGATGGCCAAGAATTTCATTCCATCCGTTTAGAAGTGGAATGGATTTTCATTCCAAAGGAATAGTCATTCCCATTCTAAATTTCATACCAAACAAGTGAATGGTTGGAATGGAATACTGATTTCATTTCATTACATTCCATTCCTGCGTACCAAACTAGGCCTTATAGAATGAGCACACTCCAAAAACTCCCTTTAGAGAGGCCTTCCAAATCATCTCATCTAGCCCCTCCTTTTCCACCACCTGACTCAACCAATTTCATTCGTCGTGTTCCCTTTCCCTAGCATTACTCTAAATTTTTAACCAAGAGCTGCTGACTATGCGAAAAAAGCCACCTTCAAGGGGACCTTCGATCTCCAAATGGCCTTCCAAAGGAAAGGAGGACTCGGAATCTCCAGAAAACTCATATAGAATGAGCACACTCCAAAAACCCCCTTCAGAGAGGCCTTCTAAATCATCTCATCTTTAGCCCCTCCTTCACCACCTGACTGTACAACAACAAAGTCAAGAACTTTGCAACCTCTACGAGATCTCACTCATGGAAACATCTCCGGAACTGCAGTCTGAAGTCATCCACCCGCTATCAAGCCAATAACAGTCTATGACAAGGCATGTCTATCCGTAGTAAACCTAAAGAGACCTGGGAGCCTACGTGCTATGGAGATGTCCCACACCAATGATTGTTCCAACACCTGAAATGTCTCCCACTTCTAACTCTGAACCGGATATGTTTGAAGAACTCATCCTAACCCTTCTTCAAAAGGTTCCAAACACTCACCCTGGTAGGAGACTTCACTTCCCTTGAAATCCACCCTCCAAAATCCTTCCCAAAGTGGCACAAAATAACTCCCATCCACAATCTGGACCCATCTCTCCCAAATCTCCAAAGCCATTTGCCCAACAATGCCTTGTTGAACAAATCAATCCACTAGAGACCCAACCCTCTGTTTGAATAGGAGTACACAGCTTCCCCCAATTCACTAAGTGGTACTTAAACGCATCCCCAGTACCACTCCAAAGGAATTTCTTCTGCATCTTCTTCGGCCTCTTGACAACAGCCACAAATATCTGGAAAAGGGGCATAAAATAGGTCAGAAGGCTCAAAAGTTCTCTTCATAGGAGTTATACGCCCCCCTTTCAAGAGAGATTGTTTCTTCCAACCGACAAGCTTCCTCTTGAATCGCTCTACGACTAGGTCACAACTAGATGCCCTCCTCAATGTAGCCTCCAATGGCATTCCCAAATAAGAGATCGAGAAGGACTCAACAGCACAGCCGAGAATATCATCGAAAGAATGAATCCCCTCATCATCAACCTGTTGAACGCCTCCACAATAATGATAAAGAGAAAAGAAGAGAGTGGACCTCCGTGCTGTAAACCTCACAAACTGGGGAAGAAGCAGGCTGGAGCCCCATTCACCATGTCTGAATATCGAACCGTATAAATGCAGTAGTGGATCCATCTCCTCCATTTATCACTAAACCCCATCCCCTCCAACATCTTCTCTAAGAAGTCCCAACTCACATGATCATAACCCTTCTCAATATCTAATTTGTACACTATCCACAACACTCGGCTCCTGATCCCGGACTCCCCACACACACGCTAGCAATCAACCTTCAACGACAGGCCAACTTGGATTCTTGCAAACAAACACCCCTCATTCCCACTCCAGCTCCTGCTACCATAGTTCACATGTGAGATTAGGTTTCTCAGCTCTCTCTCCCACTTCCAAGATGGATTCCTTCTCCCGTATCACCAACTTCCATTCGCTCTTAATGGATTGGAAAGCCTTTTCATAATCCCATAAATAGGAGATCCCGACGATTTCTCCACCTCTCCAATATTCTCCAAAACCAGTCCTCTTTCCCATCCTCTGTACATAGAACAACCCTCAGACCATCCTCCCGAGTAGCCCTTACAGCTAGCAGGGGGTATCCACACCCACCACCCCACTACCATCGCTTACCAGCACTGTTAAATGAAGAAAAACGCCATCAAAACCATTAACATCGCGTCTTCATAATATCTTATTGGAAGATCATCCATCCTCCACTTGGTTGGGCTACTAGGCTCATCGTCTTCACAAAAAATCTCCCCCCTCCCCTCCCCTCCCCGGGGTATGGTCGAAACCATCCTCTGCCTATTCATTGCCAAGTATCAGTTGAACCCCTTGGCCAATGCACAAATTATGTCCCTATTCCCCACCACTAGACTAAACATCAACACTCCCCATCTCTCTATTCTGTACTGCTCCACAGTCTCGTCCTCCCCCACCGAAATGGCACTGGGTTGATTTGTCTTGACCGACATTCTCCTAGCTGAGAATCGCCAAAATTGCCTCCCTTCTTGCCCAGTTGCTCCCCCAGAAGAAGAAAAGGGAAAAGAGATTCTGTTGGGCTTACTACATTTAGAACATGAAGCTTAAGCCCAAGCCAATGAGTCCATGGGCCACTTCTCCTTTCCAATCCATGCCCATTGCCTTGGCTTGCTTTTTTGGGCTTGCCCACTCGCCCAACTAGGTCAGCCTACCCGTCTCCTCTTCCACCTGATCATTGTTCTGAATTTTCCCCATATTACAAGGCCCACGTCAATCAGCCCTACTGAGCTTATGCTTCACCTGATTAGTCTATTGGGTCGTCCACCATTTTATACTTGAGGTTGTGGGCTTGACCCACCTGCCAATCTAAAGGCCCAATCTCCTTATATCCGCCAGACCCTCGCTTACACTTCTCTTGGTTATTATATATTGACCCACTCCTCCTATTCAACTTGCAGCATAGCCCACTAGGATTTAAAATTTCCTTGTGCCTCTCAAGCGACCCACCCCTCAGTAGCTTCATTCCCCTTGCGACACGTAACACCACCCCCCCCCCCCCCACGGGGGCCCGCTCACGGGGCCCCCAAGTTGTACCCCAATTCTTTTGGCCATTAGGGATCCCACCCTTTCATGCATGCCCAATGCGTGCAACATACTCCTTCCCTTTCCTTCTGTCGAGCCTCGTCTCTGCAACTTAGTTCTCATCTCCCTTCCTTCGAATAACTTGTTCTGATCAACACCAATCTCTTGATCCCTCCACCTCCACCATTCGTCCTCAAAAATCAATGTTCGTTCGTCGCTTCCGGAAAGGGAATCTATTGTCGGGACTAGCTTAAGGGCAGGTTCCTCCATCAAGGTCATCCGGCAGCACAGCCCGTCACCTTTGACCCATATATGTTCAAGTATCTTTCATCATTATTCTAACCTTGGATGCATCCAAACTTAGATTTGCTTCAAACTTTGAGAATCCCCACATTAGTTCCCCATTACCTCGAACAAAGATTGGCTACATAAATGAACTAGTAATCCATATCTAAGGATTTGTCGCTCTTTCCTTTTTTGTAGACTTCCTAAACACCCTACTTTGAAAGCCCAAATAAAGAACGAGTAAGTTGATACAAGTTACAACTAGCTTACTTGAGTTATAACTTTTACAGTTACCACTCTTTTTATTTGGACTACAGCTGTATATTAATATGTTGTACAGTTGTACTCCACCATCCAAAAATCCACACTATATATTATACTTATAATTAATATTACAATTTACACAACCCAATATTTTATATAGTATTGTTGAATATTATATATATAGGGGAGTACAACCCATAACACACGCTTGTTTTCTTGCTCGGCCAATTACAAACAAATTGGGCATTGATAGCTCGTGAAAGGCAGACCACCATCTTCAAGCTTCCTTATTGTTGTACTGTATGAGCTGTCATCCGTGTACAGTTAGATTACATTATATACTAGGGTTTACTAGTATTTTTAGTATTCGATAGCTACCTTCACCTACCCCTCGTTACCATATATAGCACTACCATGTATAGGGTTTACTTGTTCTCCACTCACCTACTCCTGTAAACACCATTGTATTATTGTATTACTTAATAATATACACGTTTTTTCATATACTCTCTCTCTCTCAACAAGGTATCAAAGCATAAATCGATCCCTCTTTAATATATATATATATATATATATATATATTTTACAGTATTATTCAGACTCCTTTCTTGATTCCATCTCGGCTTTCTCTCAGCAATCACTTCTCGGCGATCTCTCCTCGATGATCTTGGTTCTTGTCTCAGCAACCTCTCTCGGATCCCTCCTTGGCTCTCTCCTCAACAATTCTCTCGGGTTCATCTCGGCTTAATCTTGGTTCTCTCATCTTGGCTCCCTCTCGCTAGTGTCTCTCCTTCGTTCGGCATCCCTCGTTATGGATACCAAGGACTCTCATCTTCTTGGGTCAATCACCAGCAAAAACTGTCACATCTTCAATCAACCAATCCTACCACTGATGAAAATATTATTAAGACTTGGGAGAAAGAAGAAGCTCAGATTATGATTTTATTATGGAATAGCTTGGAACCTGAGATCTTCAACAACGTGCCATTCTTAAAATTTGCCAAAGATATCTCAGAAAATCTCAAGGACATGTATTCGTCAGAGAAGAATATTTCTCGAATTTATCAGTTGTACTAGAAGATTTTTTAATCTCCAGCAGGGAGATCATTATGTTGAAGATTATTTCTCAGAACTAAAGGGTATATGGAAAGAATTGAATGTCTACCAACCATCAACAACAAACGTAGAAAAACAGAAACAACATAGGGAAAGAGTTTCGGGTGACAAAGTTTTTATCCGGACTTAAACCCGAACTCACTCCGATTAGTTCGCAGATTTTGTCTCGCAACGAGATACCCACAGCCAATGAGACTTTTGCTTGAGTTCGAAGAGGATCTATTCATGCCCCTTTGATTGAGAAGGAAAACCACTCTACTCTTTTCGTGGTATTCGTGGCGTCAGAGGGGGTCGCAACAGCAAGAAGGGTACTCATTGTGGCTGAAACAATCACTTCGTTGACTTGTGCTGGACTCTATATGGCAAGCCAGGTTGGGCTAATTAGGCTTCAGTTCAGGAGACTACTCCCACTCATGAACAAGTAGTTCTCTTCAACGCCGAGTATGATTCTCTGGTAAAGCGTGAGTGTGCAAATCAGCCCTCCTCCTCCACCACTGCTATTGCTACTTCAAACAATACATGCTTCCATGCTTCATCTTTTGCACCTTGGATCATGATTCAGGGGCATTCGATCACATGAGAGGTACCCCATCTCTTCTTTCTGATATTTCTCATGTTTTCCTTTTCTTTTCTTTTTTTTTTTTGATAAATAATATTTCTCATGTTTTCTCACCATCGATTATACTTTAGCGAATGGTGCCAAATCACTTCTTCATGGAATTGCTACCTTCTGCACTTCAGGTCTCACTTTTCATCGGTTTTATATATCCTTTAATTTTCATTCAATTTATTGTTAGTTCGCAAAATCATATCAGATTTAAATTACTCAGTTATTTTTTCTCCTTCCCATTGTGTCTTTCAGGATCTCAAGACGAAGAAGATGATTGGCGGGGGGTCTGAGAAGGATGGTCTTTTACTACTTCTAGCCAACTCCTGCTCCGACACCTCTACATTCCACCTTTAACTTGGGTTTATATTCTTAAAAATAGATCTCAAGTGTTCTATGTTTTTCCATCCTTTTATGCTGAAATTTAAAATCAGATTGATGCAAAAATTACTTATTCTTAGAACTGACAATGCATTTGTATATAAAGAAAATATTTTTCAAATGTTTCTTGAGTCGAGGGGCATTATCCATCAAACATCTTGTGTTGATACCCCTCAACAAAATGGAATTGCCAAACGAAAAAATGGACCACTCCCAGTTGTTGCTTGTGCCTTGATAATTCAAATGCATGTTCCAAAACATTTTTGGGCAGATGCAGTTTTGCTTATCTTTTAAAGGAAAATCACCCTTCCAAATGATGTTTTCTGATAAAGACCCTTTTTCCATTCCTCCAAAGGTGTTTGGGTGTGTCTGCTTTGTTCATAATCTAAGCCCGAGACGAGACAAACTTGATCCTCGTGCCCACAAATGTATTTTTTTAGGTTATTCTCGCACTCAAAAAGGATATAAATGTTATAGTCCAACTTTTCGTAGACAATTTGTGTGTGCAGATGTAACTTTCTTTGTGGATGTTCCTTATTATTCCCAGGAAGGTAGTTGTTTAAAGGACTCTATTCTTCAAGAGTTAGTTCTTCCACTTTGACATCCCACCAGCTCTTCGTGTCTATGCTCGTCACAGGAAAAGAGTAGTTAATCATGTTCCAAGAACCGAAGTAGTAAACCCAGCCTTGCCACTTCCACCACTTGCTTCAACGCCTGGAGATTCTTCCATCTCTCTGGACTTTGATCTTGAACAACCTATTATTATTCAAAAAGGTAAAAGGTCCTGTACCACTCACCCTATCTCCAGTTTTGTATCATATAATAAATTGTCCTCATTTCAAGCTTTTTCTTTATCGTTATCCTCTATTGCTCTTCCTAAGTCCTACAGGGAAGCACTTTCTCATGTAGGATGGAGGAAACCTATGGAAGAAGAAATAAACGCTTTAAAGGTGAATCATACTTGGAACCTTGTTTCTAAGCCTACTGATACTTAGGTTGATGGTTGCCATTGGGTTTTTACTATTAAACAGAAGCCTGATGGTACTGTTGACCGTCTCAAAGCTTGACTTGTTGCTAAAGGCTACACTAAGACTTATGGCCTTGATTATACTGGGACGTTCTCTCCTCTAGCCAAACTGAATTTTGTTTGTATGATAATCTCTCTTGCAGCTAATCTAGACTGGCCACTTCATCAACTTAATGTTAAAAATGCCTTTCTGCACGATGACCATAGTGAGACGGTCTATATGGCTCAACCACCTGGGTTGTCTAAGGGAGAGTGTGTGTCATCTCAAGAAGTTTATCTATGGCCTCAACCAGTCCCCCCTCGTGCATGGTTTGATAAGTCTAGCAAAGCAGTGGTAGCTCATGGTATAACCAGAAGCTAGGCTAATGACTCTCTCTTCTTTAAGAAAACGAAACGTGGTATTGTGATTCTTGTGGTGTATGTACATGATATCGTAATCACCAACAGTGACAGAGATGGAATACAAGTTTTAATCCATCACTTGAGTTATAGCTTCCTTAGAAAAGATTTGGGAAAACTTCAGTATTTTCTAGGAACTGAGTTGGATTGGTCGAAGCAAAGCATTAGTCTCTTATAGGAAACTGGATATCTTGGTTCGAAACCTATAGCTGCACCAGAGATGTATCGGAGACTTGTAGGTAAGCTTATTTACTTCATAATCAGTGTTGTGAGCCAATTCATAACCAGTACTCGGGTACCCCACATGGAGGCAGTTGTACGCATCTTAAAGTATCTTAAGGGTGCTCCGGGGCATGGTCTGGTTTATAGATCTTCTGGACATCTTTGGATTGAGAGATACACGTATGCAGATTGGGTCGGTTCTCCTTCTGATCGACGGTCCACCACGGGTTATTGCACCTTCATAGGAGGAAATCTAGTAAATTGGAGGAGTAAGAAACAGTCAATTGTAGCTCGTTCCAGTGCTGAAGCAGAGTATTGTGCCATGGCGCACACTGCCTGTGAGCTTACTTGGTTGAAGAATCTTTTACTGGAACTTGGGATTTCAGTCCAGTACCCATTTCCTCTCCATTGTGACAATCAAACAACTATTCATATTGCTAGAAATCCAGTCTACCATGAGAGGACTAAATACATTAAAGTAGATTGCCATTTCATCCGATCTAAAGTTGACTCGAATAAGATTGTTACACCTTTTGTTCCTTCTGGCAAATAGCTGGCAGACATCCTCACTAAGGCGCTTCCTAAGAACTCTACTGATTCTATACGTAACAATCTGGGAGTTATTGACATTTGCTCTCCAGCTTGAGGAGTGTTGTATAGTATTGTATAAGCTGTCACACGTGTATAATTAGATTACATTGTATATTAGGGTTTATTAGTATTTTATATATTCTGTAACCGCCTTCACCTACCCCACATTACCATATATAGCAGCATTACCATGTATATGGATTACTTGTTCTATTGTATTTTATATATTTTGTAACCGCCTTCTCCTATATAAACACCATTGTATTATTCTATTATTCCCTCAATAAGATATACGTTTTCATATATTCTCTCTCTCTCAACAAGTTCCATATAACAAAAATATTCAACCAAATAACTCATATGCATCAAAGAATATAAAGTCATTAGAATAATAAAGCCATGAATTACTATTTAGAAAAAATCCAATTTATATAAGGATCCATGAAAGTTCCAGTTGTCGTGGCTTAAACAGCAA
Organism: Cornus kousa; assembly: GCA_025631255.1. Taxonomy (NCBI): domain Eukaryota; kingdom Viridiplantae; phylum Streptophyta; class Magnoliopsida; order Cornales; family Cornaceae; genus Cornus; species Cornus kousa. Next base: position 4,333 of record JAOTQH010034348.1, on the reverse strand, counting down.
GATTCTTTATAGTCTGGTCAGGAGTGTGGGGAAACACAAATTAAGGGTCACATTTAGAAGAACTCACTTGGAATTGATGGTGTGATAAAATACTGCAAGGAGACCTTTTTCTGTTACAGGAATATCTCTAGTTTGTCAATTTTAATTTAGACTAAGCTATTATCCGTACTTATTCACAACAAAATCTAGTGAAAGAAGCAATTGGTATAGCACAAATTATACTTCAAGAAAAAGAGAAGTTAGAGAAACACTTTTGCAATCCACCGATTCAAGCATTCATCATCTTGCAATCCAAATATTCAAGCATTCAAAAAGTGGGGACCAGGAGCAGATTCGTAGCTCAGAATGTGAAAAACTCTTCAGCAGATTATGAGCAAATTCTGGTCTAAAATAGATGACTAGAGCTGAACTTTCAAAGAAAAATAATAACCAACTGACACTAGTTTTTTATTTTTTTTTTTATTTTTTTGTGGCATGCCACTAGCTCTTGTTCAAAAAGTGATTTCCACCACTACAGATTTTCTCCAGTATGGTAATTACCCAACACAGGCATACTGAAATTTGAAAACACACACACACTAATAGCATTTGGTTGGTGGTAAAAAAAAATTCGAAAAGAAAACAGAACACTTCATATCAGTTATTTTAAGGCAATGTTTTGAGTACTAATGAACATAAGCACATGCCTACTCAACTTAGAAAATAAATCAGGCATTAAATTCCTCTCTCAAATCAATTAAATTAAAGTGACCACAATTTCACATGATCCAGGTCCAAAAACCGTGCTACTTAGTAAATTTAGAGTAAATTACATTGACCTCTATGAGGTTTAGCAGAGTTACGCAGAAATTACAGTGACATCCCCTAAATACGAAACTTCATAACAATTACCTCCCAGGCTCCCTCTATAAACTGTTAGCGTTGTTCAAAAACAGAAATATGATGTCATGAGATGAAAATGTTAAAATTCCAATATTACTTTCATTTAACACGACATATTTATTAAACAAATATTATATTATCTGAGGGAATATTAGTAATATCATAGCTGCCATAAACTCCATTAAAGGGACATCAATAATGGGAGATAAGTGTAATTTTTGAAACTATCAAGGAGGTCCGAGCAATATTTCCAAACCTCAAGAGAGTCCAATGTAATTTACCTGTAACTTCCTTATACATACATGGTATGTGTAACCTTAGTAAAGATTATGTGTTCATTAAAATACTTTCATAAAAATCAGGGTTAAAATCATAAACCCCCCTCTACTTTCAAATCGTGCATAAAACCCCCAGTAAAATAAAATAAAATAAAAAATAAAAAAATAAAAAATAAAAACCCTAAACTAACAAAAATTTTCAAGTTGCCCCCAAACTTGTGACCGGCCCATTAAATGAGTTGTGAAATTTCAAATTTAACCCTTGCTATTTAATATTAAATTAAAGTTATAAATATTATTTTAAAATTAAAAAATGCCCCTTTATAATAATATTATTTAATGTTTGATGCATTGTTATCTTACTAGTGATCGATGACCTATTTCTCGCCCCCAGTATTATTTTTGTAATTTTAATAAATAGGAAGGTCAAATTTGACATTTCACAACCCATTTAACGGGTTGATCATGGGCTTTGGGGTAACTTGATAAGTTTTGTTAGTTCAGAGGTTTTTTTTAATTCTACTGGAGGTTTTATGTATGATTTGTTTTTTGATTTTAACCCCAAAAATCAAGAAAAATGATTGACCATGTTAGAGAATGTAATACAGATATATACTTATAAAAAAAAGAAAAAGAAAGAATGTAATATAGATGCATATAGTGTTACAAATATTGGGATACAACCTGCTGTAATTGCGTTATACACTCTGCAGATTTTGGGTCATCCTGCAATATCTCAACTTCTTTCATTGCACATAAGGCTCCAGTTTCCCTGTTGAAGAGAACAACATTATCACCAAGGGTTGTAGCCAAGTATCACCTCCACAACCTCCCAAAGTGTGGGGTGAGGGTTCAAGTCCACATAAGAAAGAACTAGCGTAAGAAAGATATGGAACTTTAACACACCTGTTGGTGGCAACATAAACACTTCCAAATGTACCACGCCCAATAAGCTTTCCTTTTTTCCATTGGCATTTCATCGGCATCAATTCTGGCTTAGCAGTAGCAGGCTGGGAAGGAGAGGCAGCACCTGGAGGAAGAGGTAAGGGGTGGACATGGGCGTGAGCATTACTTTCACGTGGTGCTGTCGAGGACTCGAGGGATAACTTGTTATGCAATGGTGATGCAGGCCCAGTAGGAGTAGGACTTCTGGTGTTTCGGCAGGGACTTAGGCTTGGACTGTGGAGAGGTGAATTATCAACACTAAGTGCAGTTATCTCAGGGTACATTTGATTAGGACACCCTAGACCCAGAATCATATCTAAAGGAGGCATCTCAGGTGCAGACCAGACTTGAATTACTTGGGGAGACATGTGATAATATGCAAAAATATCTCCGTTACTTATCTGTGGGCTGAGTGCAGGACTCGAAATGGGGCTAGTGGGATTACCAATAGGAATGGTAGTGCATGAACTGTCTTGATTCCTTCCCAAGCCATTCAGTTCTTGAGAAACCTTCCTAGATGACTGAGTTTCAGCATGCTCCATATTCTTTTGGGTGTCCTGGGAAACTAACCTACTGAAATTGGACAATATGCAAACATGGAGTAGGGTCAGCATAATGCAAGAAGTACAGGACATCTCAATGCAAAATCAATACATGAGGACCTAAGAAAAGCCCTGCACTAATGCACTTCAATAGTTAGGAATAAAATATGCAACCAAGTTTTCCATTGCTAGCTAACCAAATATTTCAAAGCATGATAAAGAACACACAGTTCAAATGAAGTGAACCCTTGTATCCTTAACGCCTAATGTACTGAAAATCTGGAGGATTAACATAGTGCTATGGATTGTTTATCCACTGTATCAATAAGCTTCTCAAGAAACTAAATTATATTTAATCTAATGTTCTTGGAGGCGCCATACCAGAGATATGATCCTTTAAAAAATAACAAATAGCAAATAACAAATAATAAAAAAAATAAAAATCTGGATGTAGAGGCAGAATTATGGAAAATCATACAAATAATAATAGTAATAAAAAGAAACAATAATTTGTTTCTCAAGAAACCAAGTCCACTTGTATATGCTACAGGTGTATGAATCTCCAAACAGAAAGCAATTCAAAATTTTTTTGCATAGAATGAGATGATGAAAAGTACTGCATCTCTCATATCTCATCTGCTTCTTTGTTTGCGCGTGGTAATACAAATATTAACAAATACATTTGCACACAAAATATATAAATTTAAAGCACTCTCAAAAAAAGAAAAAGAAAAAAAAAGGAGACAGATAAATTGTCTGACAAATGAATAAATTAATCGAAACTAAGAATAGGATATGTTCATGTTCATTCCATAATGCTACATGAATATCCAAATACGACACACATAAAATCCGTATTGGAGTCAATTTTGAAACTTTTACCTCTCACATGCAGAACTCGACGTGACTCCATCTCCGTTCCCCCTCCCGCTCCCGGTCAATCCATCAGCTCTTTCTCTCTCCTCTCCGCCTCTCGACGGCCCCTCCTTCCGCGACCGCAAAGGAACATTGCCCGCATTAGAATTCGAATGTGAAGTTGAAGTTGAAGCAGAGAAGGCGTCACTGCGGAGCAACACGGCCAATTCCGGGAGGGGCAGAGGCTGCGGCTCCGCTGCCGACGGCGACCGACGCGAGGGAAATTGGTCTCTAGCGCTGTGTGAGCGACAGAGACTAGAAGAAGGCTCGGCGGCAACGCCAATGTCGTCGTCCGTGAGCTGCCAGAGCTTCCTGGCGCGAGCGAGGCGGCGCCGGTACGAGGAGTGGAGACCACGGAGGCCTCTGATGACCCTGTGGTGGGGGCTATCGGTGGAGCGGCGTTTGGAGGACGATGACCGAGAGAAAGCGTTTTGTAGCCAATGCATTGGAGATTCGGCTGAGATGCATCTTACGGTGTTGATGAATCAGACGATAGTGGTGGTGGTGGTGGTGAAGAGATAATTTGATAGGGTCCGATTTAGGCGTCAGAACCGTTTGATTGGAAGACTACGAGCCATTGTTGTTGATGTTGATGATCATTCACATTCAGAAACAAGCCCTAACAATGGAGGAGATCGGAGGGACTGGTTTCACTTTCTCTCTCCTCTGTAACGCTGTTTTACCAGAAACAGGGAGGGAGGTTGTCCCCATCTTGAGGTCAAAACTCACTTCCCTTATAACAGACCCCCCCTCTCTCTCTCTCTCCTCTCT
>JAOTQH010034239.1:0-17880 GCA_025631255.1 Cornus kousa | reverse complement strand
GTTTTTTCTCAACAGCTATATTCTGTTTGTCTTTTTCCCAACGACTATATTATGTTTGTCTTATTCTAACGGCAAAGAGTACAAACTTTTTTTTAAAAAAATAATTAATTAAATTATTATGCAAATTAAATGACTCTTTTTATTTATTTAGGAAAAATAAAATTTTTAATTAACTAAAATATGAGTATCTTTACATTAATTAATTAATTCAATATACATATAATAATTATTTTACACACCATCACACATATAATTTTTTTTTATATATATATATTATATCATCATTTTGACACAATGGCCCACCAATGCACACCCTTTCACTTCCTTTCTGCCCAAGTTCAGTCGCCACTACATTCTTTATCTGTGAAGAGGCAAGTGTGTAATATATGGTGGCCCCCATTAGTGTGTAAGCTGCACACGAAATGCTTTTATTACAGACAGATACAAATATTGTACACTTTTTGGGCGTGCTGGGCTTGCTCTTAAGACTACATACGAAACAAGACGTTTGTAACACTTTCGGGTTAAAATTGACTTGGCACTTCGCCAATGTTGACACGACATGGAACCCTATATCGCACCGTAAGAAATTTGAGAGGAAAATAATGAGAGAAGGAAAAATTACCGACCAATGTAGTCACAACATGTCGTCAGAATATAGCCAATATTTACTCTTCGCTGGAACCTGTTCAGTCGCCAGATCAGAACAAAGATTTTGAGCCCTAATTCCTCTATTATACGGAAAAAACTTGGACCATCCCCCACGGATAAAAAACCCTGGTGGCATCCCTACGCATCCGATTAGTTACAAATAACAACTTCATCTTTTGTTTGGGCTATTATTTAAGTTTGGGTAAATTACACCGACACTCTCTGAGATTAGGTCATATTTCAGATAGATGAAAATTTTAGTTTTAACTTTCACTTACACCCAGTCATGCGAATTGACTCTTTTCCTTTTAATTTTTTAATACAAAAAATATATAATCTTAAATGACAAAACACCCCCTATTCTCACCCCAAACCATCCTCCGGACCATAACCACTACCATTCCCTACTCCACATCCACCACTATATACCCTCTTCGGTACCCCAAGCAGTCATGTCTTCTTGGTGGCACTTTTTTTTCCTCAGGTTCCAAGAATCCAAGTAGCTCTGAAGCTGTAAATTTTGACAAGCTTTCCTAATCATTCTAGTCGATCAATACCTCATCCCTTCATTTCTTCAGTTCAGCCCGTTCCAGCCCTTGCCCAAGAAGATCAATGTCAAAGGGTTTAATGGAAGCATTAGTCAATTGTTGTCGCAACTGAAACTTCAACATCCGCCGTGGCATCACAGATTGAAGCCTTTCTTTTCGGATGTAAGTAGTCATCTTTATCATCTATATTATGCAGAGGCAGCTATGAACAGGTTTGTCGAGTAAAAGCTCGAGTTTCGGTAGACCATCACCCCACTACACTAGTAAAGGGCAAGTTAGCATCTTGACTGGATTGGGGAGCAGAGGTGGAGCATAGATTACAGACTTACAGCCACGAAAGCGTCGTAATTGGCGGCGAAAATCTGCGTCTCATGCTCCGACAGGAGGGCCGGACCCAGCCCTTGTAAGCTCTCCAACATTGCGCTGTTGATCACCACCGAGTCGGCGCTGGAACCCTCGACCATGACTTTCCGGCATACGTAAGCCTCGACGGCGTCGTAATCGGCAGCAAAAATCCGCATCTTGTGATCCTAGTGAAGCCCCAAGAAGCGAAACCCAGTTCATCTTCGGTGACGAACAACAGAACTGAACTGACCCAGTTCCGGCGAGCTCCTAGTGTCGGTGAAACCAAACTCAATTCCGATAAGCTCCAAGTAGCAAAACCCAGTTCATATCGGCGTGTTCCTAAGCGACGACAAAGCAACGGCAAGCTCCTAGTGTCGGCTTCTAGTCAGAGCAATCAGTGATGACAGTGTCAGAGCTCCGTTTTGGGTCTTGGGCTCCCTGTGGTGGAAGCTATGTTGTGACGGGGACGAAGGTGAAGGCTTGGTGGTGGTTGTGGGTGGTGTCAATTTGTTTTTCAGAAGGTAATTATTTAGTTTGATTTGGTGGTGGTTGTGGGGGGTGATGATGGATGTGGGTGTGGGTGTGGGTGTGGGTGGTGGAGCTGTGATGCGGCTGGCCGGCGGCGGCGGTATATGGTGGGGGTGATTTATGTGTGTGTGTGTGTGTGGTGTGTGATTTGGTGGGAAAAACAGAGTGTCGGTGGTGGAAAAAAAACCGAAATCAAAGAAGGAAGAGAAGGATTAAGGAGAGAGAAAAATAAGACAAATTTGGTAAATTTAGACACCAAAGATCTTTGCCGCCCTTCTCTACAATTGCCACCAAAACTCGTTTCTTGTCTGGGAAAAATTCAACAATCCTGACAGAGAGGTAGAGAGAGAAAGTGGAAGAAGGTTCACGACAGAGAGGCGAGGAAGGTGGTGATTGTGATGAGGGTAATTTGGTCATAAAAAAAGTCAATATGAGGTCAAAGGGTATTATAGTCATTTAACACCTCAAAAGTAATCTGACTCGGTCAAAAATTGACCTTTGGGGTGTAAGTGAAATGTTAAACCACTAATTCAAATATAAGTGAAATCTAAAATCAAAATCTTAATCTAGATGAAATATGACCTAACCACAGGGGGTCTGAGTGTAATTTATCCATAAATATATCTACATATAAATGTTCTAACAAATATGTTTGGAAATTTTGATATAGCAGGTTGATGCCAATTGTTATTGAGTTGAATTTTGTTTTAAATGGAATGGTATGGCTGTATCCAATCATGCACTTGTTAAGTGAAAGGTCAAGTTACACTAACCTCAACTCAGGGGGCATGACATATCTAACTTATATAATTATACATACATGTCAAAATTATATATGGACTTTACAACTTCATTACTAATATCTATTGTTATATAAATTATAACCTGGAAATGTTAGAATATTTATATTAGGACACATTTGAAATTAGTTTACCCACAGGGGTAGTCTTTCATTATTTCTGTACTCTTGTGTATATATATATATAAAATATTAACGTGAGAAAGGAGTAGGTTTTTCTTCTCACAGAAAGTTCTCCAAACCATGTCTATTGTATTTCACTCAACAGAAAATATAAATTTTTATGTAAAAATAGAAAGAAAAAAAAAAAAAAAATTAAAATTTGCCTCCTCGGCCAGGCTTGGTGATGTAGGACATAAACGCTCTCATACCAACTGATGTAGGACGTAAATGCTATAAACCAAATTGATGGCGGACCAAGAGTGTTCTAATGCTAATTGATGCTGGACAACAGAGAAGAGAGGGAAGAGAGAGAAGAGAAGAAGAATATGGAGGAAGAAGATCTTAATGTGCTTTGATCCAGCTTTAGGAGGATTGTAATCTCCAACAACCTTTATACAATCTATTGAAGCAACTTCTCCAGAGTCAATCTTGTCATGATGTCTTAAACATTCCCTTTAAGTCTCCTATCATCTTGAGTTTCATTTTATGGATGTGAATTCACTAGAAACACACTGACTATGAGGGTGAGTTGCTCAAGTTAAGCATGGATTTGGTCAATTGCCTGTTATAAACAAAGAAAGGTACCTTGCCCGGACTCCCCTGATGTATTGACTAAGTTAAGACACTCTAGACAACTCTAGGCATTCAGAGGTAAACAAAGACCAGCAACTAGAACATGAAAACTACTTAAGCAGCAAAGCGAACTACTTGGCAGAATCTGAAAATGGCAAACACCTAGGAATGATGTGAGAACGAAGTGAAACGAGAATTAACATAATGAAGAGCCTTGGATAATGCAAAATAACCAAAATATGTGATTTCAAAGTGCAGGACAGTATGCGTCAATTTAGTCTCAAATGCCAAAACATGAAAACAATGACCCTCTAAATCTAAGACAGCAAAGATAAATACTAGTAGTTATGCTCTTGTAAGAAATTTATTAAGCAGTTAACATACAAAGAATACACACTAATATTTTGTTAAGAAGATGATGATGATGATGAAAGGAGAGAGATGTAGGAGAGCTAGAGAGTAAAAGATGTGAGAAAGAACGGAGGTGGTACGCACCATAAGATGTTCTTACAAAAAAACCAACCACCCCACAATGACGTAAGAGGAGGTATATATAATAAATTACTGAAGAACTTCAGATCCTAGAGAATGGTTTCTTAACTTGTGTGTCATCATCGTATATAACAATCTTAAGTTTCATGTCACGAAGACAGTTTAGTTGTCATGTGTACTGCATGTGACTTCCTAAACAACTAAGTGGATCTGGATAAACCTCTTCACCTCTAATATTTTATGATAATAAGTAGAAGTGACATAATATCATTAAAGATAGTAATAAACTTAAAAATTAAATAGAAAAAAAAAATCTTAATTACTAAGCTATGTAAACTATCTTATCCTAACCAAGTAGAACAAAATCAATCATCTCAAGGCAGCTCTTGACTGCTCTGATTTCTCCAATCATAGATATAGTTTTGTTTCCTACTAATTAACATGGGAATTAAATCATATTCTAATGTACACCAGAAAACTTCTCTATTAACTAGCTTTCAGTTGCACATTTGTCTGTACAAGTTTATGACTCGATAGTTGAGAGAAGCAACCAAATTAATAAGAAGCAACCAAATTAATAAAGGCCAGAAGTCAAAAATAAGTTCTGAAGCCGATTCGAACATATGTGGCTTGCAAATAGCTCTGTTTGCAACTTTGTTTAGACCCTGCACAATACTCCATGGAGAGGAAGTAAACAACACGCAACGCTCTTCCGTGTGAATGATGATGTCTCCAAATTCATTATACGTCAAAAAATCACATGTCACAAGATTGGATCACTTATATAGAAACTTAGGAATTCCGGATGAATGGCACAGCCACACAAGAATATCACCATTGTGAAGTTCCAATTTTCTACTTTAAATACTTCTTTTCATTTCTTTTCCCTTTTCTTTTGTGAACTTCAAGCATATTTGAATATGTTTCTTTCATAATTTATAAAATAATAAAACATAGATTTGCCATAAAATTAAAGTTCTTAAACGGAATTTTTTTTTTTTTTTTTGATAAGTCAGAATTCATTAAAAGCGTTCAAAAGGGGAACACGTCCCTCAAAAACAACAAAAAGCCAAATAGAACCTCTAAACCCTCAACAAATCAAAAAACTCTGCAAGTTCATCCAGGGATTTACAATTTCTTCCTAGAACCCAAAAAAACAAGTGCTAAGAATGGAGAACTTCAACGATCCTATATGATTTTCCTTTCCTTCAAAGGATCTCCTATTTCTTTCAAGCCATAGACACCACCATACACACAAAAGAGTAACCCTCCAAGAGTCACGAGCTTGGGCCCCCACTAAATTAATTTTTACCACAGATCAACAATTCCAAGAAAAAACCATTAGGAAATTCCATTTCCAGCTGGGCTGAAATTCACATCGAAGACAAACATAGAGACATTACAACCTCATAATTCTACAGTTTCTTAAATTCCATAATCTTAACTATGTACAAGTCTACAAAAAAATTCCATAATTCCACTTCAAAAGGGTAAAAAAGCTAATAATATATGATGAATGGGGCTCCTCTGTTTTTGGTGGTGTGTTTAAGAGCAGAACAGGCACAAATTTAAAGGGAAGGAACTTCCCGTCCAAAAATTGAAACAAGCAATGCTTAGTTCATTTGTATATGGGCCTCAAAGAAGGATTATGTTACTTGAACTTCTTTTCATACACTGAAAAAGAAGGATTGTGCTTTCTTCTATTTCTTTTACACACTTTGTAACAGATCTGGACTCTAAGGTAAGCTATCGTGTTTGTTTGTGTTGTTCTCTTGAATGCTTCCTGTGTACTTGGGTCACAACCCCTTTTGGCGCTCATAACTGAAATTAACTTCTAGAAAAAAAGTTCACTTTTAAAAGTGTTGCAATTCACACCAAGACTAATAAATCACAAGACCTTATAAAAAGTGCTGCAAGTCAGAAAAATGTACTTGGCACACATAAGTGCAACTAAATTTAAAGTATAAGAATTATACAAGGATATATAACACTCTAATGATGGGACCCATTTAAATTGTTTTGGCACTCATGTAGTATTATATTTAGAACAATTATAATTGTTTTACCATATAACCCAACAATTATCAACTTGGGAAAGGAGGAAAATCAACATCCTCAAACACAGCTACATAATTGAAGCCATTTTCTGAGTTGAGTGAATTTCCGGGAAAGAAAAAAAAAAAAAAAAGGAGGGAGTTGAGTGAATCCCTTTCTCACCTCAATTGTGTTTTACTGAACTTATCAAATAATAATAATAATAATTGAAGCCATTTTCTTTCCTGTTGTTTATATAATATAAATATCATACTTTTCCACTACTAAATAGGATTGAATGAACAAACGAAATTCAGAAAACCATAACTGATTTTTTAATTTGAAAAGATCGCCATTTTTTAATTGCCATATGAAAATGAATGAGGTAAAATTTCTAGTTAGCTATCTAATTTTATCCATCCCGATATTAAGAAATGACAGACAAGTTCTTGCAGAGATTAAAAAAAAAAAAACTAATCAAATAATCCACTTTTAATAAACTAAAAAGAATAGTATGCAGCACTTGCATCATAATATCATATATCTTGCTAAGATTTAAGATGACAGTTTTATTTTAATTTTTTATAAGTAAGATTGTATTAGATAGCATTCGACCAGGAAATAAGATTTGAGATGACATATGACCCAGCAAGATATGCATAAAAAACTTACCAAAAAAAAAAATTAATTGTTATGACAAGAACATAAATGCACACAAAATTTCATAATGATGTCTTTGTTCAGAAAGATGTAAGCAAGTAGACATTGTTGATTCTTCTATCTACATATTTTAAACATGTGTATGAAGGGAAATGGTCTGAGGAGACATTGTTGGTTGTTTATGGTCTAAGGAGACATTTTTTATTTTGCACTCCTCAGCTTGCAAACATTCTTACAAAGGGCCTCGGCAAGATTGTGTGTGAGGATGCATTGTCCAAGTTGGGCGTTTCAGATATCCACGCACCAACTTGAGGGGGAGTGTTAGCAGATATGATAGTCATGATTTATGGAATGACTTACCATATTAGGAGATATTTGATAGTCACGAATCATGGCATATAATATGCCATAGAATAAGCTGTGATTTGACTTAGATTTGGTTTAATTTCCTTTCTTGTAATATGACCATATGCTCTTTTTATCTATAAATACTAGAGTTGTGAATGAGTGATACATCTCATTCAAGCCTTTACACAATTCTCTCATTTTTCTTCTTTTTATATTTCTTCTATATGTGTATATGATTATGGGCTATACAGTTGTGTTTAATGAAAATGTGTTGTAATCAAATATGCTTTAAGATCAAAACGATTCAGAGAGGTTGGTTGGCAAAAGATTGAACATGATTGTTATGTCAGTAAAATCATAAATAAATGAGGAAATATAATAATTGATGATCAAGAGATAATGATATAGGATCAGTTAGGCTCTGTTATTCATAGGATTTGGGTAGGATGTGCAATAATAAATTGAAGCAGGATAATAATGATATGGGTTCACAAGATCGTTACAAAATTATCCATACTATCCATACTTTATTGTATAGAATGTCAGGCTTTTTAAAACCATGTATTTTGAATGTTCTTGGCCGCTATGGGTTGTTGAGATGGACGAGTAACAAAATTAGAAATGTATGTGTTGCAAGTTGGAGGTAGTGCCAGTTGGACCATTGATTGTATCTATAATGAGAATCAAATATGGTTGATTAAGTGTAACAAGAACTAGTTATTGTGCCTCTTAAGGAGAAATATGGATAAACAAAAAGTCTAATGTTATGACATATGCCTTTTCTTTCACAACATGACCTGGACGAGATTATCATTACCCTAGATAGCTTAAGAGCTTGCAACCCATGCTTATAAGAAATAGAAGCTGTTAGGATTATGAGTCACACTTTGGCAATTCCTACTCAAAACTTGGATTGTAATGTGTATCTCAGTGTCATGAGTCAATCTACAATCACTGGTGATGATGGACATGGAGATAAAGATCTGCGAAGAACACGGCACAAATCTTTCAAGAATCATTCTCAGCTGATGGGGTAAAGACCAAAACCCTAGGTTCTGACAGAGTGTTAATGCAAGGTGTGTGATCTAGAAATAGAGGGGGATTAATAGGTCTTGTGGGTAGCTTTAACTAATTTTACTAACTTTTTGATTTTTAACTCACCAACCAAAAATTCAAACTTTAATTATCCATCATCCTGGTCATAACAACCATTCAATCAAAATTAATTAAAGGAGAATAAAGTATTAGCAATGGACACCAAGTTTATGTGAAAATCCAAATGTGAAAATCAAGTTTACCTCTCGCCATAGACTGATCCACCAAACTCACACACAAAGTTCTAGACAGGCTAACACTCAATCATGAGAGCTAGGCTTCTCCAAATACCTTTCCTTTATCTCCACGCCTTTGCTTTAACTAGTGACCTATCTGATGGACTCCTAGTTAATTTTCTAATTTTGTTATTATAAGTTATACTCATTGTTCAATCACTACATCTCAATGTTTTATTGTATGTCATCAATTTATAACGCACGAAATATATAATCTTACTACACAATTTTTTTAGTCAAAGCACAATATCGTTCCTTAAATTCTTGTAATCCTGAATTGGAGTTTTACATGATCTTAAAGTGCTCTCTCGTTTTCATCTCACTTAGTGCATTTTTTATAAGTTCTTCAAGGGTATGATCTTTTAATGGCAAGCTTCATCTCACTTAGTGCATTTTTTATAAGTTCTTCAAGGGTATGATCTTTTAATGGCAAGCTTCTTGTTGCTACAATCGTCGTGACTTATTTTAAAATTTTTGTGTTGAGGGTTCTGCATATTAAATCAGAGTCTTCTTTTAACAAATTTGCTTGTTTTCGTGTTATAATAGATAAACAAGAAGCTCGAGCATATTCAAAAGATATATCGAGTTATTGTGGAAGGTGAGTCATGAAAGATATTGTTTGGTTTTAGAGGTCATCTCTGAAATTCCTCAGTTATTGGCTGTGGCTCATGTACTTATTAATTGTCCTATATTTCTGGTTTCTATTGGATGCTGCGAATTCTAATTGGTGTGTTTTTTTATGGAACAGGTTGCTTGAGGAAACTGAAGATGAGGTAAGTTGGCATTTTCTAATTGTTTTCTGGTATGTTTAAAAGCGAGTTATGGTCCTACAAGGTTAATTATCTTACGTTTCCTGTCATTTTTTCAATCCAGTTAGCGGAATTGATAAAGAAAGGATCTGTTAAAGTTGGGGAAGTAAGGAAGGTTCTCTGTCAAGACCTCAGCAAAAATTGCGGCCAGACAAGGTAAGTTCGAATCCAGATCAGTATGTAATGTACATGAAGAAATACCAGTAAAAGCAAAATCATACTCGTATTAAGAGCACGTTTGCTACAGTTATGATATTTTAGCTGTCATTGCTGTGATTAGTGGAATGCTTTATAATGCTACTTGGGATTACCATTCTTGCCCATGGAAGGGGCAGTTTCTTATACCATAAAGAAATAGATTAATAAATATTGTTTGTTGAAATACTGGCCTGTTAATAAGTAATGATTGGTTTGACAAGAGAAGGGGTGGAGGGGGGAATGAAATGGGAGGGATTAGTTGCCCTGCATTGTTTAGTGGAGGGAAGTAGGAGGAAAGGAAAAAGAAGACACAAGGACAAGGCTTATCTCTTCTCACCACGATATTCATTCCAAAAGTGTGAGGAAAAGAGATAAACAGTGCCCTAACTTTTTTACAATTTTTTTTTTTGACTTCAAATAATTATATTTTATTAAATGTTAGGGTATAATGGTAACATTCATTTAGCATCCTCAACTTTTCTTCCTGCTCGGTCAAAGAAAAATAAGAGATGCTTCATTTTTAGGATACCTCTTCTAACCTTCGTTACCTTTCATTTTTCCTTCTATGTACTAAACAGTGCACTATATAAATTAGGTACCGCCTTTATTTGCTAGCCAGAACATTATATAGATCTCGATTGTCTATGGGACACTCCTTACATGAATACTAAGAAGCTATGACAGGATGGGCTTTGGCGCAACTGTTAAGTTGCTCCATTGTGACTTGGAGGTCACGGATTTGAAACGGAAAGTAGCTTCTCATGCGAAGAGTAAGGCTATGTATATTTGACCCTTTCGAGACACCTCAATAGCAAAAGCATCGTGCACTGGGCTAGTCCATTTAGAATTGTTGGGGAAGATAGACACAGTATGATTTCTACTTTATTCAAAACTAACAATTTGTATTCATTTACAGCGGTTACCTTCAGATGGACAGCGGTGACGATGATGGAATTGACGCAGAACTTTAGGTCACTCAGATTTTCACTGGTTGTAATTGTTTCTTTATTCACTCCACGAATTTTGTTATGGAGTCGGGATGTAATCTAGAGTAATTGGTACCATGTATGAATGTCAATTATTAAAGCAAATGAATTTTTTTTGTCATGAGAACTTTATTTAAGTATGTACAGTTATGAATATATATATATATATATATATATATTTTTTGGGTTCACATTTATGCCGGAAAGTCGACACTGGTCAACGGCGGCTGAACGGAAAACTATTCGGTGAAAACGTAGTCAACGACAAGAAGAGTAAATTGCTCCAAAGGCGCGGCTCCAGAATCCGACTCGAAGTGGTCCAAAACCCCCTCGAAGCCTTAGATCTAAAATCTTCAAAAATTTGTAAAATAATCATTGCTCATCAGAAAATTAAATCATTTGACTATGTGATAGAGGACGATGAGAGGAACACTTTCCGTCAAGGAATAAAGACCGGAAACCAACTGATTGGCCAGAAAATGAAAGAGAATTATTGAAACTCAAAAAAGAAAAATCAAAAGAAAATGAGGAAGGGGGGGGGGGGGGGGATTTTGGCAAAATAAAATAAGCTAGTTTATATCCTATAGGGTCCACCCAAAAAAGAAAATATTTTATTTTAACCTTTATATAAACATATACACATATAAGTATACTAAACACACCACAACATATGTTTAGACACAGTCACATAAATATGCATTAAATAATAATATATAAAGAGTAACGATCCCGAAAATAATTCCCGTGCACAGCAATACCGGTTGCCAACAATGCATTTCTAACCAACTCTCGAAACTCATCCGGCACACCTCACAATGTCTGGCATGCAAAACGAGGTACGAAAAAGAAAAATCTCAAAAAATAGAAAAATCTCCGAAAATGGAAAATTGGAAAAATCAGGAACATTACAAGTCCCCTATGAAGAGGCTTGCAAGGGTGTGAAGTTTATGTGGAATGAAGCGCATGAATCCAATTTTGATCATACTTGGGTGTGGCTTAGGTTATGTCATTTTTTGTGACGTTTCCCTTGATGGAGTGGGTTATGTCTTAATGCAGAATGGGAGAGTCGTTGCTTATGGGTCTAAACAGTTGAAGATTCATGAGCTCAACTACCCCACTCACGATTTAGAGTTGGAGACAGTTGTCTTTACTTTGAAGAGTTGGAGGCATTACTTGTATGGCGAGAAATTTGAAGTTTTCTCAGATCACAAGAGTCTCAAATATCTTTTCGTGCAAAAAGATTTGAATTTGAGACAAAGGTGATTGGTAGAGTTCATGGAGGATTATAATTTTGAATTGCAATATCATCCCGGAAAGGAGAATGTTGTAGTGGATGCCTTGAGCAGAAAGTCTTGTAGCGATTCGGCTTGTCCTGTTATTTGGGAATGGAAGATGATGGAGGATATCTCAATAATGGGATTGCATTTTAGTGATAGTGGCGAGCTTGCCACATTGTTTAGTTTCGTGGCTCAATCAACGCTCGTTAGTCGAGTCATTGAGGCACAAAATCAAGATAAAGAGCTTGGAGTTATTCTGTAATTTTTCCCATTTTTTATTTTTCAAGGATTTTTTTGATTCATTTATTTATCATCTCGTTTTGCGTGCTGGACACCGTAGGGTGTGCCAGGTAAGTTCCGAGAGTTGGTTGAGGCATTTCTTTAAGTTCAAGACTCTTAGAAATGTATTGCTGGTCATTTCGGTATTTTTCAATTTTTCGGGTTGGGAGGTCCCGGGCGGGACCCGTAACCGAATTTGTTGTGCACGGGAATTATTTTCCGGGGCCGTATCATTTCATGCATCATTATTTAGTGCATGTTTTGTATGGCTATGTGGTTAAATGTGCATTATAAAATTTGTATATACACATTTTATGGTCATTACAATGACGATATAGTCACCACCAAACCATTTCCTTTCTTGTCATTCCTGTACCATTTATTTCTCTCTCTCTCTATCTCTTTTTCAAACTCAGGGCTAGATCTCTCCTCTTCCACTTAGATTTCAAAGTTAACGAGCTCGACGAGGGATATGAGTTGATCGGAGCCGATTTTCGGTTTGGCGATTTTGGATTTTCGGTTTTTGGGCTTAATTTAGGGCTTTTGCTAATTATTTGAAGTAGGGGTTTTCTAAAGCCCATTTCTTTAAGCTTTGTGAGTTAATCATCTTTATTTGATGTATAAGCATGTTTAATTTGTGTTAAAATCTTGAGATATGAGCCTTATGTTGTATATATGGTTTCTATGTGGTGTATAATGTATATGATTATGTGTTAGTATATATAGCGTGAAGAAGCATTCTTAAGTGTTGATATTTCATGCCTTATGTGTTTAGAGTTCCGAATTCATGTGATGCAAAAGCATGATGTACATTTTTTTTGAAGTTTTTACAAAGCATGCTATATTGCTAAGGATTGAATGCAGTGTATGAAATTTTATATTTGGCTTCGCATTTGAAAGGCATGAAGCATTCATGCATGGCATTGGGCAAGAAATGGGAACTTTGATTTGAAAAGAAAAGATATTCGATTTGGGGAATGATTTTGAAAAGTGGTTTGCGAAAACTCGGGCGCCTAGGAGCTTCCTAGTGGTCCATGACGTTAATGTGACCTAGAGGGAATTAGAGAGGGACCCTAGCATGGTTGAGCTACCTAGGCCCCAAATGACACCCTGAAGTTGCCTTGTGGTCAGGGATAGTTAGTCAATCTTTCTCTCATGGCGCCATGGAGCTGCCATGGGCCGGGTTGCATTAATGGTTTAGAATGGATAAACGGAAAAGTTTTGGAAATAGGGAACGACATTGACATATCATTGCATCCCATTGGCATGGCATGGCTTATATGTGGTTTAGTTAATCTTGTTGTTGTGGTATTTTCTCCCAAAATAATATAATCTCGGTTCCCTTATTCTATGCTTTGTTTGGATTCACGGGGTCATCAAGAGGTGTGTTTTAGGCACCTCATACTGAGCCGTTGTGCTTACCCATTCATTACATTTTTCAGGTCTCAAGGAAAAGGTGGTGGATGAGGATCCTCCACAAGTGTAGAAAGACTCGAAAGGATTTCTGATTACCATTTTGTATTAGGATGTGTATTTAATAAAGCCTTGGCAAATGTTATGTAATGACCTTAAGGATTTGGGACCTCGTAAATACAACCTTATTCTTTGGGCATGTCAAAAATTGTATTTTGGAATATGTATAATGATGTAATTTAATCTCACTATGATAAACGGATGTTAGTTTATCAATATGTACATGCTTATAGTTGTTTGGGACAGGGTTTTGATCATATTAAAGGTTTTATGTGTTACCCAACATGTGATACCAAGTTGTTTATGTACTTAAACAGTGAGAAAAACGTATTTTCGGGTCATTTCGGTCGACCGGTAAGTCATTTTGGTCGACCAGTATCTTTTGGCACCAAACCTAGTAGCTTGGGAAACTCTGGAGCCACATTTGAACGAATGGTAAGTCATTTTGGTCGATCGATAGGTCATTTCGGTCAACCATTATAATAAACTGGGTCTACTGATACAGATCAGGGACAACTTTGGACATTCGGCTTCAAATGACCATTACTCACTCATTTTAACTCTAAACGAGGTCAAATTTGAGTTTAAGTTCAAGGATTTTAGTTAGCGTTCCAATGATACTAATCCTATTCATAGATTCTAATTGTATAAAGCGTTATAACCATTTGAGTGTGGACTGCTCCAGAAATCTTTGGAACTGAAGGAGGCAATTGTGTGAAATCCTTACTGATGTCCAGAACCTAGCGGCATAGGTTTAAATGATCATTATGACTTATGTTGACTTATTGTAACTCATTTAGAGTCATATCATTTATTTTCTTGCCTTAATTGACTGTTTTACCCTTGGGGGCTCTCGAGTTCGGGTGAGGACCCGGTAAACGATTGGACCTCGGGTTCCAGTCGTTACAAGTTTGGTATCAAAGCATTAGGTTCGAAAACCTAAAGATGACGGGTAGGGTTGGCCTAGATGGGAGTCGAAACTTTGATGGTTAGCATTGTATGCTTATGTGTTATATGTGTGTTGTACTTGACTTGTGTGACCTATCAGTATACCATCCGTTGTTACTGCTATTTGCTAAATGCTATTTACTTAACCTTTCTATTCTTAGATGAGTAAGGTACTATGTTTCCAATATGTATTAGTATGACAAGTGTGTTGCTATGTTGTATTAGGTCCGTGAGTTGTCACTTATGATTGGGAAAGGTATTAGCATTGTGAGCAGGGGTGATGTGAATAACACTATCTTTTGAGTCCGGATTAGTTTGGATGCGCTGTTCCATTAGGAGTCTTTTCTCTAGAGACTGGTAACGGTGAATGGGTTTGATCTTAGGTTCCTTCCAGGACGGAGGTCCTTATTTTCTTGCATAGGCAAGAGTTTGTGTTATGTTTCCTCGGTATAGTGAGTGGACTTTTAAGGTGATAGAATGGTAGGGTATGGCTAATGCTTTAATTAATTGCCGGGCCAAGGTGATTGATATTTCTTTTGGAAATATAAAGGTTAAGCTTAACATCTTCAATGCCTCTCAACATCCTCCGGATGAAAATGAATGCAATTCTCTTGATGCATTAGATGAATTGGTTGAAGAACCTCTCCCATTCACTCTAAGTCGAGTCCCTCTCGAAACTCATTTGACTCATGTTAAATCTGAAGAGGTTATTGTCAAAGAATCCGGTTGGAAAGTAAATTTGTTGCTCGATACTTCTTCATCATTTCAGACTCCTCTGTGGGCAACACCAAATAATCACTATCTTGGAAAAATGTATCTCCTCTCATTCCTTCATTCAAATCCCTGAACTATGAAGTTGAACCGCTGGATATATGTGAGAAAGGTAATAACCATCTCATGGATGTTCAAGGGTTGAATTTTGAAGGAGCCTCGACAATATCCCACAAGCAACCTTATAACTTGAATCTGAAAATGAAAAATCTTAGATTGTGGGAAGTACTTGAATCCCTTAGGACCAAACTTGCTTATTTCATCCCTTCACCGAGCACTGATCCAAGTTTCCAACCATATGAGGGAGACAAGGTGTGCAAAGAAAATGTAGAGATCGTCCTCTTGGCGGATCCAATCTATCAGGATTAGTGAGATTCCCATACCGTCAACTATCAACATTAAATTTAGCCACCTTAGGAAGCATCACCCTTCCTAATTTCTTCTCCCTTCTTCTGAAAAAAAGAAAAAAAAGAAAAAAAAAAGTGCTCCGAATCTCGTTCCGATGGTCATACTAGGTGTTCTGGGCAACAAATAGGCTTTGGTAAAAGTTTTAGAATTTTTAGTGTTCGTCTCGCCTCCAAAATAAAAAAAATTAAAAAACAGTCTACAGTTGAAATAGCGTTCGAACGCTAAGGCAACTGGGGCATAAAAAAATTTCCAAACTCAAAAATGTAAGTTTTCACGAAACACGTCTGTTACCTATTCCGACTGTTCCAAAGGGTGTCCTAGTAGAGTATCATCATATTCGAGACTTTTCGGAATTTTTAGATTTCATTCCGGCCTCCAAATGGCCGATTTAAAAATCCAGCCAGCAACCAAATTTGCATCCGAATACCTAACCTAGCGTCCGGACGCCCTATATCACGCTGCTTGTTACGGAAATCCAAGGCAACGCCCACCGCGCACCTTGGTACTTGGTGTCCGAACGCCGCCCGATGCGTCCGCACGCCAGAGCCCAGAATCTGGCCCGAGCCCAGGTTCTTGTATATATTTTCATCCCATTTCATATTGCTTCTTCTATACTCTCTCTATCTCGACCCAACCTCTCTCTCAACTCAAATTTTCTGATCTTTCTCTCCCATTTCTTCTTCCCCATCATTCCCAATCATCCTTCAATCATTAATTCAAGGCTTCAATCCTTCATTTGCAAAGGGGAAAAAGGGTCATCTCTTCAATTGTGCGGTAAGTCATCTTTTATCCTCTTTCTATTCTTTCAAGCAATTTATGTTGTGAAGGATGGGAATTATATTTGTGGAGTAATAGGTTGTGTTGGGGTTGCATAAAATTCAGTTCATAGACATCATTGTGGGTCTCTAAAGCTTCGTGCTATGTGTTTTGCTTTAAGTTACTTGACATCGCACACCAAGTGTTCGTCAAATTTCCTGAACCAACTTCTTACTCTCAAATGGCACCGAAAGTTGCTTCAAAGCGTTTTAGCTCTTCCCAAGAGGCGTTCATTCCTGACTGGAGTGAATGGCCTATTAAATTCGAGACTAAATTTGTTATTCGGGATGTCTGCAGGAAGCATCCAGTGACAGCTTGGGCAATCAAAAATCTCAAGGACCGTGACCTTGTATCGCTATTCTAGTAGTGCCATTATGTGGTGTATCCTTGATTGGTCCACCTGTTTTACCAAAATCTCTAATACAATTGTGAGGCACCAACCGTAATTACTACTTCCATTGATGGCACCATGTTGACATTCACATTGGATGATGTTGCCAGTGCTTGTGGCTGCCCTATTAACTCACCAGTGGATGCGAATGGTCAGCCTCTTTATGGTCCATTTCCAAACATGGTTGACTTATTAGATGACTTAGTAGACATTTTGAAAGAACTAGGCCACAGCAAACTCACGAACAAGGAGAACAATTCCACTAGTAAGTCCTACTTGCCATGCCGGATCTGGTTCATAGAGGTCGTGCTTGGTAGGAATGTATTCCCAATAGGCCATAATGCAGAGCTTAGTGGTGTTCCTAAATTCTCTCTACTCAGCTGAAACAGGCTCGTGGTTTTCGGTTCTTGCTTTAATTTTAGACTAGATCTTGAAAGTCTATAATGACTTGATCGTGAGGCAAACCGAAAGCTCATTGACTTGGTCATTTCCATTCCCTTATCTAATCACAAAGATGATTAAGGACCAAGGATTTGTCATCCCACGCAACGAGCCACGTGCAACCTCCAAGGTGGTTTATAAACTCAAAAAGTGGAAGAAGTCCCTCATTGACCATGGCAATGCAGGTCCATCTTCATTTACACCGATGGAGGATTGAGCATCTTCATGCTCTTGTTGCTTTATATTTTATTTACTAGTACTTTGTTTTGTGGATTTTATTTTGGCCCATGTTTGGCATGGCACATGTGGGTGCACCTTTTATCTGCATGAATTTTGATCTCTTTCCCGAGTTTTTAATAAAAGCATGATGTGTTATTTCAGATTTATATCGATGTGTATATGTCTATGCTTTTATGCTTGGTACCCAGTGTTTTTTTGACAGATTATCAGGTTCAAGTTTGGGGGAGGATACTTAACATCTCCTATAGGATTGGATGCATAGCATGCATGTCTTCAACACTTGGTTGTGCTGCTCCTTTTCACTTTTTCTTATGCTTCCATTATATACTTGTTTTCATACATTGAGGACAATGTATTGATTAAGTTTAGGGG
>JAOTQH010034032.1:0-17884 GCA_025631255.1 Cornus kousa | reverse complement strand
TTAATCCAAACTCCAATAATAAATTTAACTATTTAAATCATATAGCCAATACCTAGGCTTTGACAATTCACACATGTCTCTATACATACAGTATCCATAGATGAATTTTTAATCATCTAATACACGTAGCAATTTAATTATGCTTAAGCAATTCAACCATGCCATTATGAATATAATCATTTATATATTGGCAATTCAACCATGCCTCCTTAAGTATATTTATTTATACCCTGGCAATTCAACCATGCCTCCGTGTATGTATACTTATGTATACACTGGCAAATCAACCATGCCTCCATTAGTATATATATGTTTATACTTAAAAAAAAAAAAAACTAGCAATTCATCCATGCTTTCTATGTATGAAATTTATTCATACACATACCTAGACAATACATTTTTACACCTATGACAACTCATCCATGTCTACAATTCAACCATGTACCAACTTTAGACTCAATGATATTTAATTCATACATAGACATCTCATGCACACTATAAGCAAATTACAATTTAATAAGTAGCCAATCCAAATATATTAAATAAGAATAACTAATATTAATTATCTTAAATAATATATATACCTATACACATATATTATATAATATCTATGTGTATAATACCTTCCATAATATATATATATATATGTGTATATATATATATATAAGCACTCCATTCCATCCTAATCACAAATTAAGTAAACCTTATATACTTGTATATAGTTATATATATATGTATACACGTTTTATTTCGTCGCGTAATAATAATTAATAATATATACGCATATTAAATATCGCAGTGATACTCTAGGGCTCTCAGAACACTAAGAATATCTCCTTCAGTGGTTGTTTTCAACCCCAACAGTCTTAAAATAAATTCTAAAAATTTATTGGGCCATAACAGGACCCTAAATAGTGGCTCACGCGCTCCTACGTGCCACCACACCCTTCTAAACACATCTCACGCGCTTCCACGCGCAACCCCTAGCTGGCTGCTGCCCTCACGCGCCTCCACGCGCGGTTCACGCGCTCCCACGCGCCTATTCTCTATTCTGGTTAACGTGGCTGATTCTGGTTGGCTAGAATTCTAGGCTTTGGTGAGCTACGTCACACTGGATCACTTATTTGTTGACTGGACCAAGTCAACGGTCCACATGCACAGACGCACAGAACTCCAAGCGTCGCAATGTACCGGATCTTTTCCTAGTTGATTAGATCACTTCAAGGGCCTAGATCAGTGGTGCATTGACTCCCCATGTATCTCCACCACACCGGATTATTTCAAGTACATTAAACTAATCAAATGGCTTAAATTTACGGTTGCACTAACTTCCCATGGAAGTGACCATGCCGGATAACACCCCATTTAATGCGCCATTAACACAGTTATGTAACAGTGCAAAACTATAAAAATAATTGTAAAATAAATTCCATAATATAAATTAAAAAAAAATACAAAACACACTTCTAAAATAATTCCAAAAATCCAGAAAAAAATTCCATAAAATTTCCAGAAAATAAAGAAACCCAAATTAATCATCTTAGGTCACAAATTCATCTTTACAATGATTTCAAAAATATATAGAACACCTATATACATAATTAAAATCCAATAAACCCCAAATTAAATATAATAATTTATGTTTTAGTTATTCCGATCTAACTATGATTTAATAAATAAATTTAATTTAAAATTTTGATACTTAAGGTGATAAACTTATAGGTTCTAAGAGGAAAGTTAGAAAATAACTTGCCTAAAGGTTTCAAAATGAAACCGATGCTTCAAGTCTTAATTGTCGCTTCCAAATCCAATGTTCTCTTTCTCAAATCTGGCTTCCTCCTTGTCAGCCTTCTTTTCTTCTCTCTCTCTGACTTTCTTATTATTATTATTTTTTAACGTGAAACTCTTTAACCTTAAAACCTTATGTGTAAATATACACGTTAAAACACAAATCCTATTCCAAGTATGATTACCAAATAAAATAATAAAATAATAATTATTTTAAATAATATATATACACTTATATTATAATATATGCATATATATGTATATGCATATTTCCTTCCATACTAATCCTTAATTAATTAAATTATATACACATATATATATATATATATATTTCCATCCAAAATAATTATTAATTAATTATAACTATATACATATAATTATATATATAATTATGCAAAGATAATTATTAAATATTTTCCTAACCATGGGCCTTTAATAATTAACCCAACAAGGCTTTCTTCAAACCCAAGACCTCATCCTTTGGTCCAACTTCTCTTAAACCCAAACCAATTAATTTAAATAAATACAGTAATTAAATAAACACTTAAATTAAATAATTATTTACATGACGCACATAAACAAATAAGAAATTACAATCAAGTCACACCATACCAACACAATCAACACGACAACAAATCAATCAATAATTTAGCACACCAACAAATAATCATCATATTAATAATTTACGAAATATAAATAAAATAAAATAATTGATTCAAGCACTCAATAAGACAAATCAATTTTAAAATTAAAATAAACACAATTAATTAAAATTAAATCAAATAAATTATTTAAAAATGAAATAAAAGTAATTAATCCTAATTAATAAATTCTTTAAAATATCGGGGTATTACATGGAAGGCATACGTTTGTGTGTGTGTGTGTGTGTAATATTTTATATCATGTACGGTAGATTCTTGAATTAAAATTTCATTTTCTTTTTGATGGATAAGATACTTTCACATTACCTACCCACTAGCGTCTCAATGGAATTGGAAGCCTCAACCCTTCCACATGGGAGGAGGAGATACTTCTTGGGCTAGACCCTTGGTGGTATTCTTGAATTACTTTTGCATTGCCTTGGTTAAAAATTCTTGTTGTTATGTCATTCTCTTTTCATTAGAGTGTGTTTGTGCATATACCACAAGTTATGTTTGGTGCAAGTATATTATATATATGTATCTTTTAATTTATCTTAATGTTGCCTTGAAAAGTGTCTTGCTATTTAATAAAGTCTTAGTTCATCTTTATTTTTATAGAAGTATTGGTTAAGGTTTGGAAGTACCAAGTGATAGTTTACGGAAGTGGTTAAAGTGTTATTAATGATCTGTGAAGATTCTAAAATTCTATCGAGGAAAAATCAAGGTTCATTAGTAGCTATATTATAGAAGGAAAATCCTTTTTTCTCCATTGTAACAAGTGTTAACCAATATAATTTTGAGATTTTGTTGCACCTTATTAGCACCCATGAGCTCTCTGCTTTTGACCTTGATTATGAACACATATTGAAAGAAGGTCGTGATCGTTTGAAAGAGAACAATATGGGGATTATGCATTCAAAATTTTAATTTGTATAAAGTAAATCTCATGCTTAAGAACTTTTATATTCTCTTTCTTTGACCCCGGGAGGTTTTGTGCATCCTTTGACTAGCTAGTATTTTTAGTTCAGTGTGTTTTGATATAAATTTTTTATGACAAGATCGTTTAAATACTAGCAACACAATGATTTTTCGTACTTAAAATGTGTTACTTCAAAGGAGAGCTCGTGAAAGTTGCCACGAGGTGCACCTCATGATAGCCTTTCTCATTGTCATTTTGACAACTTTTCGTAAGGCTTTTCTCAGATTTCCCATTCAATCTTGGCTCCATCAATGATTGGAGTGATTCTAGTTCTTTAATACTCGAAGATGATTATTTTCTAATTTTTGTTTGCTACATTCTCTAAGGAATTTTGAACTTCTATGTTAAATTATGTAAAGAACCTCTAACACTCAAGTGAAAGAGTGATGGTGGATGTAGTACCGCCCTGTCAGTATTCAGACCATAATTTGTACATGAAAGCCCAAAGAAAGAAGAGGATGATGGACAATTTTTTATCTTCTAGGAAAACTAGTAGTATTTATGAAAAGTACAAATCCTTTCTGCCACATGGCTTCTCCAGGATAGGAGTTTGTAGAATATTTGTTTATGTTTTAATTTTCCTAGCTCTATGGATTTAATTATGACACCTTAAATATTTGACCTAAGTTTATTAATAAATCTACTTACAACTTTGGATTTTGGCCTCAATGGTAAACTTTATTTATATAAAGTATTTTATCTTCTTTTCTTTTCTTTTTCTTTTTTTCCTTCCTTTTTTTGTCATCTTTCGTGGGGAAACCTTTGTCTTCTGATAATTCATTACTGAAAGTATAACCCTGCATCAATTGATACATGAAATTCTGGTATGTGTAGTTAACAAGGGAGAAGGCGGCTATAATTGCAAAATATGTCAGTGAGGTTATATATTGTTCCTTTATATATTAAGTCCGTCTTAGTAAAGACATTACAGGTCATACGTGTACAACTACCACTACCACCACCTCCAAGCCTTTTGTCACTTATTGAGGGTCGGCTACATGAATCTCATTTTCCATTCTGCTCTATTTATGGCCACAGTCTCAGCCAATCCCCATGCTATCATATATATCTTTAATAACTCTACCTACGTTAACTTTGGTCTTCCTCTTCCCTTAGTATATTACTTTAAATGTGGACTATGTCACTTTTTCTAACTGGAGCACTTAAAGGCTTAAAAGGTCTTCTTTGCACATGTCCAAACCATCTTAACGTATTTCCTCTCATTTTATCTCCAATTGGTGCTACTCCAGTCTCCAACCATCTCTCGAATGTGACCATTTCTAATTTTATCTTTTTTAGTCTTACCGCGAATCTATCTCAAGTTCTCAACATTTGCATTTCTGCCATACTCACTTTATGCAAATGTTGTGTTACATAATTTTCTAGGTCCGTCCCTGGGCAAAAATGTATGTGTAAGCCTACAGTAATTGGGAATTCACTTGTTTTCCCTACAGGCGTTCTAACTACAGTCATACAACCATTATACATGTCCTTTATTGTGTCAATGTATCCCTTTGTGACTTCTTTCTTTTGTAAAACCTCCATGTTAGGTCTCTAGGTACCTATCATAGGCTTTCTCCAAATCAATAAAAACCATATGGAGATCTCTCTTTTTCTCTCTATATATTTCCATTAGTCTCCTCAGTAAGTAATAGCCTTTATTGTTGACCTACCTGGCATGACTCTAAATTGATTCTCCGACACTTCTGGCTCTTGTCTTAGGTGTTGTTCAGTCACTCTTTCCCTAAGTTTCATAGCGTGACTCATTAATTTAATATCACGGCAATTATTATTGCAGGTCATGCATATGTGGAAAAAAAAAAAAATTCATAAGATTGGTGAAGGGATGAAACTCAGAATATTGTGGAGAAAGCTTTCAGCAATTCTTAGTGTTTGGATGCCTATAAATTATTAGGTAATATAACATGAAAAATGGGGACGTGTTGAAAGTTGAAATTGCAGTTTGGTGAAATAGATATTGAGAAATGAGAAAAAATGCATTATGATTTACTCCAAAGATTTGTTTACTAATATGGACACTTGAGGTTTTTTCTACTTCCTAACCCTAGTTTTCTATTTTTCGGATGCTTGTTTCAGTTGGAACTTAAGTTGGGACTTGGAGGCACATCATATGAAGATTTTATCCGTAGCATGCATCTGCCTATGCAGTTGAGGTATATTAATGCAGTGGGAATGTAATTGTTTATATTACCACCTCTTGTTTTTTTTGATCTGGTTGTTCTGTGCTTCACAATTTATTTCCTTAGAAATAGCTTCATGAGCCGCATTTGTTTTCTTTAGAGTTCCTAATTGGTTATGGAATGATTTGTTAAAGGAAAAATGTAATCATGTTGTTCTTTGAACTATGAATTATATGTTTAATGTTGTTCTGTTCATTTTGGAGCAATATAAAACATTCCATAAATGGTTATCTGACAATATCAATGGAGACAATGTAATATGAACTCACTGGTGATGAACTTCAGAACTGCAACTGGCCTTTAAAGTAAATAGACTTTCTTCTAACGAGTGGAAGTGTAAGAAACGTAAGTTTGGTGGCATCTTCAATATAAATTATTTAAATGATGATTATACAATGTTGCTTCTGTTTTGGTGCTTGAATCTCTTATTGCACAATGCAGTCAGGTCGATCCAATTGTGGCGTCTTTCTCAGGAGGAGCAGTGGGCGTGATCTCAGCCTTGATGGTTGTTGAAATAAACAATGTAAAACTGCAGGAGGATAAAAGATGCAAATACTGTGTTGGAACTGGTATGCATTTTGGAAAGCACCCGATTTTAGTTCCCACTTCTTTAGTTTTCACCATATCCATTTATATATTCGTTTCTGATAGGTGGTTATTTGTTCATTCATTCATTATTATTATTAAAAGAAGAAGCAGAAGAGTAAAATTTGAGATGGTTGATTTGATTTATTCAATTATTTGTGGCTATACCTGCTAGATTTTCCAACTCTATCCATCCTAAATCTGACTGGTATGGTCCAAAATCCATGTATAAAGCTCCGGGTTAGTGCAATTCCACTAGAATTTCTATTCGATCCTTCCCCTGTGAAATTTACAAATTCACCTTTATGGTGTTCATTAATCAAAATGAGAAGATGGTGGATGGGAGTAATTTTGTGATCATGTAATCATTTAGAGTTGTAATTGTTGTTGAATTTTTGCAAGAATTTTCTATTTTTGTCTCATCTTCCGAGCCACTAAATAATGTTCTCAAAAAATAAAAAATTAAAATAAAATTAAAATTTTAAAAATCAACTCACTACATGCTAGTTTTCCTGCTCTCGTCTCTCTCAAGGCTAGGAATTCTCCATTTTCACGTTTCCTCTAGTCAAGAATTAAAAGTGGCCTGATGATGTATTAGCTGATTGATGCAGGATATCTTGCTTGTGCTCGTTGTTCAAGTACAGGAACGCTGGTGCTTATTAAACCAGTAGCAACAGTTAATGATGGGGATCAACCTCTATCACCACCTAAAACTGAGAGATGTTCAAACTGTTCTGGCACGGGAAAGGTTAGACCCCTAAACCTTTCTAATCTGTATTTATTTTTTATTTTTTTACTCGAGTCTGGAATAATTTATTGCATATGAGGAACGGTCCAGTGGCCTAGTGGTATCAGACCCTTACTTTCCAAAGGGAGTTCTAGGGTTCAAGTCTCAATGGAGGCATGTGTGTGTGAGTACCAACTATGAAAAAAAATTATTGCATATGGATGGGAGGTTATCTATTTCTGCTTGCCACAACCATGTATGTGACTCATACATATGTTGTTGAAACAATTTCCTGATCAGACCAAAGTGATTGTATAGATTAAAAAAATTACTAGGAAGACGCATTACATAGGAAGACAGATAGAGTGGATGTTTTGGGGTCATTTTTGGTATTACGGTTAAAATTTTGGCCTTTATGTGTGAGGCTGAGTTTGAGGACAGATATTTGCAAATAATCCAAAAAGCTAGGTCAATAACAAGTCAAATCACCCTATTATAATGTTGGCATTGGGTAATGGCTTTTCTGTGTATACACGCACACACTCATACACACATATATATACATAAAAAAAATTCTGAAAGTTGCACATACTTGCCATGGAACTCACTTTGTCAACACTAACCCTCCCTTAAGTTGATACCTTCCTAGGAAGACGGATACCCACATGCTTGGTAAACAAGCCTTTTATCAGCTGAGCGGCTCATTGATGAGTCCTTGTGATCAATTAAAATTTTCTTATATATATATTTTTTTTCCCGGTAGATAAAGTTTAAATTGAAAAGAGAAAACTGTGCATGTACATGATTGCAAGGAGCATAGCTGCATACCCCAGGACCTAGATAACAAAACTCTAGCAGACCAGGAAGCCCTAGAGGGCAAGGAAGCGGTAAGGAAGGCTGCAAACAACCAAACTAGAAAATGAAACCAAAAGAAAACCGATTGAGAAGGATTTAGGAGGAGGGCTTTCTAAGTGTGAGAAAAGAAGAAGAGTCCATTTGGGGAAGGATTCCAAAAAACTGACATTTTGAGAAGAGCATTGATTAAGGATGGAAGAAGGATTTAAGATTGAAGAAATGAAGGACAAAAAGGCTCTAACCCATTTCCCTTGATAATCAGCGATAATATAGGATACCTTAGCATTCTTGTGAATCTTGTTAACCCCAAGATTGTATCTAGAGTTGCTGGGTAAGGATTGATTGAGATTCCCTCACGGCAACCAAGCATCATATAGACTGAGTGCTACTGCCACTACCATTGTGAGAAATCATGGGCCTGGCAGCATCTCTAAATTGGGGAATTTTTCTCCAACACTGAGAACTATTCCTGTGGATAGAATGCTTCCAAAAACTTTTCATTTTGACGAGGTATTTCCTGATCCAACAGGACCAAATATTCTGCCGAGAATCTGAAAATAAATGCCATGTGTGTTTGAGAGTAGCAGCCTTGCTCCATGTAGCAAGCTTGGGAATGCCTAAACCTCCTCTTTTTTTTTTGGATAAACAAACATTGTTTTATGAAACTTCAGCATCAAATTGAGACCTTTCATTCCATTGAGAATTTGTTCCATTTGTTGAAACTTTGGAAGGAATGATGAAGAGGCTAGCCTAAAAAAGCTTGAAAACTGCAAACGACGGTCTTGATCAACTGAATTCTACCTACAAAGAAAAGTACTTTGTTGCTCTAGGAAAATATCCTGGCAAGCAACCTGTCAATAAGGGACGTACAGTCCAAAGCTGAGAGTTTAGATGCGAGTAGTGGGACACAAAATCTCTCACAGGAAGATGACCATGCTTAAAGCCAAATAACTGAATGATTGAGCTTTTAGTAGGCTCAGAAACACCAGAAAGAAAAATGAGACCCTTTGAAGGGGGATTAGGAAGCAAGCCAGAGAAGGAAGAAAAAAGGTTTAGGGCATTCTTGAGAACATAGGTAGAGTGGAGATCACCATGAGAGACCAACTAAAGGTCGTCAATAAAGGAAAAGTTAGACATATCTGAATTTTTACAACTCCAATGGAATAAAAATTGACGGTTTTCACTGATTAATTTGTTGATGATGGAGGAAAACCCTTCCATTGCCAAAACAAAAAGGTTGGGGATAAAGGAGGGAAATGCATGAGCTCAAAAGTCCCAAAGATAATTTAGTGGGAGCTCTCACTCGGGACTCTTGGAGGGCAACGCCTCTGTGCATTTGGTGGTGTATTTGGCTTGAGATAAATTAGAGATATTTCGAAGGAAAGGAGAAGCTCATCTCTATGCTTAAATTCTCTATTATCTCCACTTTTTTTTTGTTGGGTTTCAGGGAGAGATTTTCGATCTGTAAAGGAGTTGGTTGTTTTTTTGGCCTCTTTGAAGGCTTGAGGCGCATTAGCTCCCCCTTTTGAGCGGTTTCTTTAATAAATTTTACTTATCAAAAAAAAAAAAAAAAAAAAAAAGTTTTTTACGTCACAAAGGATTTGTTTTGCAGGTCATGTGCCCTACATGCCTCTGTACGGGGATGGCAATGGCAAGTGAGCACGACCCACGAATTGACCCCTTTGATTAGAATTTTTTTTTTTTTTTTTTTTGATGTAATTTTTTTCTTCTTGCTAATGCGTCATTTTTAATTAAAAAAGCACATTCTGTACATATAAACTGTTCAATATTTTAACACACTTCTAATGGTCTCCTTGTTTTCTGTAATCACAGTTTACATGAGCATCAAACTATTCTACCATTCTAGGGAAGAAGAATTAGTCATAGAACTAATCACAATCTGGATTTTCTAGACCTGAAAAATTGTTTAGAGACTGATCATTTTTCATGTGGTATGACCACAATTTTGCCAAACATCAACGGAAAGATATCAAAAAGCTTAGAAGGTTACAATTTTGATCAATATTGGCAAACATAAAAAATCCGGTGGTATAAAATGTTTTACGTATGACCTGATAGAAGCATTTACCTTCACCAAGTCAAACATATTTTGCAACAAAAATTCTCTTTAAAATCCTTTCATGTTCCTATTATTATTTTATTTTATTTTATTTTATTATTATTTTGTTTTGACACTTATATAACACAAATCTCCCATACCAGTGTTTAACTTTCACTTTCACCCGAAGATGTTAAAAGGACTATTAGACCCATTTTATTTTTATTGTTTGTTAACAAAAAAATATTTGTTTCTCTATGGACACGCATAACCTTATCAAATTTTTTAAGGGCAATCATGGGCTTTAAATAAATATTGAGCGTGACATTAGCAAGAGTGTGAGTATTAGATTTTATGACACAGTAGATCAATTTTACTCAAACCTGGACAAGAGGGAAGTTATTGTCATATTTGAAGCTAGAAGAGCGGTCCCTATTATTTAAGCAATCTACAAGATGAATTATCATTTACAATAAAATAAATCCCCTTAGCAATTTCAATATTTTTGTATCATATAAAGTATCCTTTATAAAAAAAAAAAAAAATTCCCTTAGCAATTTCAATATTTTTGCATCTTCTTAATCGTCTTCTCCAAGCTAACTTGTGTGAATAGGATATTGGAAAGGAATAAAATTAATAATATAGAGAAAATAATAACTGTGCAGTTCTTGCAATGTCCCGTAGGGTTTCACTTTTGGGTGCATTTGATATCATCAAATGTTTTTCTAGTACGTCATACTGATTTGTATTGCTCAATCAAGTGAGAGGCATGGAGGCGCGACGTAGGAACCACAGTGCATCCCAAGCTCTGCAGATATGCAATCTGCCATAAAACGAGGGGAAAAAAAGTTAAAGAGCAAAAGAAATCTCTCCTGTTTACACAATAAAATTCAACCTAAAATGCAAAACAGGGAGTGGGAGATGCAACCTCAGCAGATTCCTGATGTTAAAAAGTGAGCATTTATTATGTTCGTTCATGTAGCCACAAACAATAAATAAATATATAATGGGAAAATTATGTAAAATACAATACTTTGAAACATGAATATGCCAAGTTCAAATAAGATAGATGTACATCATAAAGCTAAAAATTCTGAATTTTAAAAAATTAAACCAAATCATGTTAGTCACCTGTTTAGAGGTAGGTGCCGATGAACCCATTGCCTTCTCAACCCTTAATTTCTGGAAGTGTTCCTGGAAGGTAATTAAAACAGCGTCACGACAAGCACAAATATCTATATAACGTCATGGCCTTTAGGAGTGAAGCACAAGGCTCACAATCCCCCATATTTTTTTTCTTTTATTTCAGACTTGGTATAAAAATCATATGACCTTTTAGATATCCAAGTAGTTTGAAAACTTAAATTGTGAAAAATAAAGGCATATGAGTTAGAAACAACATCATGGTGCCAACAGTTCTAGAGCTCTCCATCTTAATATCAAGAATATGCTTAATGTTAAATAGAACCACAAAAGTCTACAAAAAGAAAAACAAGGACAAAAATAAACAACAGAATACCAAGCTATTGTTTTGCGACGAATAATTTTCAAACGAAAACCCTTAGTCCCTTAATATATGTATCCACATCACGCCACATAGATAGAACAGATGTTGGTAAGAGTAACAAAACATACCTGTTTCTCCTTCATCAAATGAGCTCGTTTATCAGCAGGAATTTGCTCCCACCTCAGGACCTATTTATAAAAAAAAAATAATAATAAAATCAATTTTGAACAAACGCAATGGTGATTATGCATGTGCATGCACTAGTACGGTAAATTCTAGAAGTATAGACATGGCAATATGATCAGTCGTCATGACTATGGTTTCTTTACGAATTTTTCCCATCACAAGGTTTCAATTAATAGGCTAGAAAAAAAAGTTTAGTAGAAATACTTACATATTCTGCATAGTGAAATGCTTCATCACACCTCAAACAGGACTTCAATGAGCGCAAAACATCCTGACAGATTATATGAGTCAGTTTGATAATATCAAGATACTAAAGATACATAGATTTAAGCGTTGCATACAAAGACATGCTTGTGTGCATGAGAATTCATCATGACAACTGCAGCAAACACTTTATTATACTTGATGTAAGCTCAACATTTTTATACTTTGCAGTGATGCCCTCATTAAACTAGTTTTTATCCACCCAGGAAATCAACTAACCTGAAGTTAAATTTTTTCCCTGTTGTTCCCCAATTTTACATCCAGTTATGCCAGACAATCTCAAAGGCACAAAAACAAATGATTTGGAAGGATAAGGGGAAAATATTATTTCTCAGCATTATCTGGTGCTTTCGTTTAAGAGTTCTTTCTTCCTCTACTTTGACTCCCATAAGTTCACAAAATTCCAGAAACCAGACAATTTTTTTTTATCCATGTGTGCACAAGGGATGCAACCTGAGAGTTATTGGAAAGAGCTTGTCTGGCCAAAAAGCCAGAAACACAATGACAAACTATGATTGCAAGAGAGGGATACAAACAACGGAGCAGAAACGACAGAAGTGTTAGAAGAAAAAAGATATGTTGTCCAACCTTGTGTGTGCTTTTCTTGACTCTCAGCCGTTCATCAATTACAAAGGCAACCTGTAAATATAATGCAACTTGTTAATACAATACATAAAACATCAAATAGTTACAAAAAACTCCCAGGCATCATGTTGAATGCAATTTATGGGTGACTGACAGAATGTAAGATTGTCAAATTAAAGGGGAAAAGAAAAATGCGTGGAAACAAATATGTTTACGAATACAAAATACAGCAACTGAAATCTTGGTGTGTAAATATTTTATGGACTTCCTAAGAAAATTTACTACCACTAATACCCCATAGAATGTTGCAACATGGAAAAGAGGAAATCATATTTGCTAAAAAGTTTTTATTTTCAATGGAACACAAATAGGCAAGCCACTGGTAAAGAGCGGGTTTAGTATAGAGACTAGAAGTCCAAGAAACCTCACAAAAAAAGAAAATGCAAAAGTACAACTCTCTCATTTAAGCAAGAAACTTCAATCATTGTAAGGACGCAAACACAGAATTATCACAAATAAATCTATTCATTTTTCAAGTGTTAAACAAAACACCATCAATATGACATAAAGGAAAACAAAAGGAAAATCTCAATGCAGGAAATCCACCAAAATAAAGCAAAAGACATTGAAGAAAGGAAAAGAGAGGTTTTATTTTATTTTATTTTTTGGGTGTGGTGGGGTGGGGGTGGAGCGATGATGGGGAGAGACAACAGAGAATGGATAGTTTTCAAGGAAAAGGTCAGAGATTATTGATAAACCCCAGTGCTAATAAACAATTTTTTTTTTAACTACAATGAGTTTATTAACCAACAGTCCAAGTCTAATCAAGCTGTAGCAGTATCAAGGAGTTATGCTACCTACGAAATCTTCAAACACTATACAACTTCCCTACACCTTTTATCTTTTGTCCCACTTTTATCACATGCCAACTTCAGTTATCAACTTGAAACTTATATTGTTGATTTACACTCTAGCACTGAGTTTTTAGAATTAGAAGGAATTGGTGATCTTGCAAAATGATGGTTTTGAGGCTGTGAAAGACAAGGTATTTATATATTTGATATGCACACTAGCACTGACTTTTTTCAGAATTAGAAGGTATTGATCCAACCTGTTCTGACTGTCACTGTAGAGGGCAGTTTCTACAATAACTTTTGTGAAGAATCAATTGTGCAATAAAATGGGAGATCAGTGGATGAACGATAGCTCAGTATATAAATTGAGAAAAACATATTTAGCGGCATTGATAATGAGAAGATATTGTCAATATATAATTTAGTTCATAAATATTATTTTAGTTGCAAATTTTTTTAAAACCAAGCTGCCAGAAAATGATATTCTCCAAGAGGTGTGATATTGTCATTCATTTATATTTCGGTAAGCCAAACATAAGCAAGGTTGTCGCTGGCTGAAAAGTTTGCCTTCTAAGTTCAATAAAATGGATTTCATGCTTCAACACCAGTCTGCACATAATGATTAAATTTTATGGTTCATGAGAAGAAACAAAAGAAGAATCGCATAGAAGAGACTGAAAAGTAGAGCAGAGAGCCAACAATTATTCTCACCCTAATTAGTTTTAGTAATAATCCATACATTTAAGAGTATGAAAATACTCCTTTCTGGGCGGAGACAGAAATAACTGAAGAAATGACTTGAATAAAAATAAAAAAAACCAAGCAGATAAAATTTTCTTCTCCGTAATGTATTTCCACTCTAGAGCAGAGTTTCCAGGATTTGAAATAATGAACATGAAGGAACAAAAATTCACCTTGTCAATTAACCTCTTAGGGTCTTGAAATGCTGGCTTCTTGGCCCATTGATGGAACAAATGGGAAACACATGCTCGGTCCTCGACACTGAATCTATAGAACAGTAATAGAGAAAAAAAAAATTGAAGTCATAAGAAAATAGCTAAATTAATATCAAACTACTGAGATTATCAGTCAATGTACACATCCATTTTATATTTGGAGGACCTTCTTAAGAAATTATTCCCATTACATGACTCCATTGATTCCATTGTCTCTTTGGAGGCTTCATCATATTGATTTTTGACAGACTCATATGGTACTGAGTCTGCTTTAGAATATTCCATTTCCCTTGATAGACAACCAGTAGACTTGGCAGTTCCATTTGGAATTTGTTGGTGCTCTGTTTGCAAATCTTTTAAACCTAGATCATCCTGAATACAACAATCACTCATCAAGAACAGATGTGACCATATAAAGAATCAAAATTGAAAGATTTGAGCAGCAAAGTAGACTAAAAACTCATTATGGAAAAATGGATGAAAAATAAAGATTGTAATTAGTTATTTCTAAATGATGTGAGCCCATTTGACGTCCTCTTAGAAACAATTTTCAACAAAGCATAACAAGTCCCTGTAAAACCACAGCAATTGTGTAATTCTATTTCTTCACTTCAGTGCAAAAATTAATTAACTGCCACTAACTTTCATGCAAGCAACATTATCTGGCATGACTCTCATTTGGTCTCCTACTAATTATCCTTTCGTGTCTTGAAACACTATCTTGTCTCCTGTTTTTATAAGCACCATTGAAGCAATAGCTGGGAGTTAGGGACATGTAATTCATTGAACTGCTATAAAGTTAGCAGTATTTAGTGGGCACATTTGCGATTTGCTTCCGTTCCACAAGGCAATCGGTTTTGTTTGGTTTCAGAATTATGAAAACCGTGGAGATCAATTCAGTCACGGATTATCACCCAGAAAAACCAATCAAAACCTAAACACTGCTATTATATTAAATATACGGTGGTGTTCAACTGAACCCTGGTGAGCAAGGAGTAATATACTCACTTTTAATCCCAACATTAGGATCTAATCCTACAAAAATTAATTAATCAGCTTTTGTTATTCATATTTTAATAAACTTATTCTTTTTTTCTATTACCATTATATATTATTAACGGGAAATGACAAAACTAGACATGTGATTAAAAGAAACTAAACTAAACCAATTTGGCTAGGCTTTTCATCTCACTACTTGCTGTTCCTTCCTGGGAAAAAAAAAAACGTGTCCCTGTAGCTAACAGCCGTTGAACCAAAGAAGGCTAATTAAGAAATTTGCAAAGCAGTGGCTTTTGAAAAAAAATCCTTCCTATCGTTCGCAACAGGGCCAAGCTAATTAAGAAAATCGCAAAGCAGTGGTGTTTGAAAAAAAAAAAAAAAAAAATCCTTCCTATAGTTCGCAACAGTGCTAGGCTAATTAAGAAATTCGCAAAGCAATAGCGTTTAAAATAAAAAATAAAAAAAATTCCTTCCCTTTGCTACCATAGTTCAACACTTCTGATTGTAGTGTGTTTCATAATTTTTGTTACATAATTTATCATTAGAATGGATGAAGTATTGGAGGAAACTAAAAAAACCATGACTTACTGATTACGTATGTAACGAAGGGAAGGATTTTTTATTTTGTTTCAAACGCTACAGCTTTGCGAATCTTAATTAGCTTGGCACTGTTATGAACGATGAGAAGGATTTTTTTTTTTTTTTTTTCAAACGCCACTGCTATGGTTAGCTTTGGGAATTTCTTAATTAGCCTTCTATGGTTGAATGGAGGTTAGCCACTGGGGTTTGTTGATTAACCAACTCTCTACGCAACTCTCTTTGTTGATTAACACAAAACGGTTTCAGCCGATAATGTCGTGCAACTCCCTCTAGCATTTTCATCATTGTCCTCACCATTTCCAGTGAGTTTTCTTCAGTTTTCTTCTGTGTTTGTTCGTCTCTTCTCTGTTTTCTATTCACAAATACACACGAAGACAGACTGGTATGGCTGGATTGTTTTGAGTTTGATTTCATCAAAGGTTAAACCGTTAAACCGAACCAATCCAAACCTTAATTCTACAGTTCCAATTGGTTCGATTTAGAAAGTGTTATCGTTTCGAATGGGTTTGGTTCAACAAGGTGCTATCCCAATCTATAACTTTGCACATAATGCGCTTGACGCGTTCTCCATCTCCCTGTGTATTCTCCATTGTATCACTGGCATCATCTAGCTAGGTGTTATGATATGTGTTTCAGCTATCACCAACTTTCACTTTCCCTTCCCGCTTGGAGTCCTATAGATACAGGGACTCCCTCACCTCATTTCTCAATCTCATGAAAAAGGAAAGAGGGGCAATAATCATGAGATTTCCCTGGATTTTTCCTAATCACCATTAGTTCGATTGCACCTTTGCAAAGATAACCATGATTTTCACCCTAGCCAGGACCCTATACACACGTAACATTCCTATAAGTGGCATTATCCACAATGATGGTAATGCTAGGGGAGACAAAAAACAAATATTAATGTGGGACAATATGGTGAGGAAATGCATTATAGCATATGACTTCACTAAAATCATGACCCAAGATAACAAAATGGAAAAATAGGATTCATGTACTGGACTTCCAGTCGGTGTGATAAGGCTTTGTAAGAAGATATGTATGACAATGATATGAGTAGGAAGTAACTATAATATCCAAGCTATAACTAAAAAAATATATAATATCCCAAACTCCAAAAGAACTAGACCGTTATATTTCCTACAGAAAAACGGCAGTTGAAAGCTGTTGAAGGATTTATATATTTAAGTTACACCGTCTCTAACAGTTTAAGCTTTTGGAGTAGATGGTTGTTAACATGGTATCAGAGCCAAAGGTCTTGAGTTCAAACCTCACCGTCACCCTAATTAAAAAAATTGAAAAACACGTGTTGGACCAAAAGAAGGCCACACGTAAGGGGACGTGTTGAAGGATTTCTATATTTAAGTTACACCCTCTCTAACCGCTTAAGTTTTTGGAGTAGATGGTTGTTAACAAAAGCAAAACATACCTGGCCCTCTCGAAGGTGATCCGGGATTTCTTTTAGAAAGCGTGAAGGTTGGAGCATCTGTAAGAAACTACTGCTAAAAATCAAACAATAAGGAAATAAAAAAAATAAAGTACCAAAGATTGTTAAGTAGAATTAACCTGCCAACTCGAATCCATAAGAACATAAAGAATGTAAAGTTTCTTCCGAGCACGAGTCATTGCAACATATAATAAGCGACGCTCCTCCTAATATTTTCAATGAGTATCAGCAGTTGATAGCTAAACAAAAGATCATAAGAAAGAAGGATATGAGAAATATTTAAGTGCTAACATGTTTACCTCAATCAAGGTATTATTGTCCTTAGTTACACCATTGAATTCATGCAACAAGGGAATCTCAGATTCATTCGCCTGTATAGTAGGTCTATGCTTCAGTGCAGCACAAAAAACTTGCAATGGGAAAGAATGACTTCATGCATAAGGAAAAGAGCCAAGTATCTAAAACATCCCTAATGATTACTTTTTGAGCAAATAACACCCCCTCTTTTACTTTGGGTATATAACTCCCTCAAGAATTTAAAAATGTTGTAAAGGACTTTTCGGCTGTTATCGTTAAAAAAACATGTGCCTGGCACATGACTGATTAAATTTAATAAATACCAAAATTACCCTTTATTGATTCCCAAAA